>OZ010798.1:126689591-126957828 GCA_963932465.1 Maratus speciosus | reverse complement strand
AGAACTTAGTGCAATATAAGTGCTAAATGGTTATTTAGGGGAGGTCCTGGATGATTAATTACTCCGGACTTTTTACACATATTTTTTCATAAATAAATGAATACTTCATTTTAGTAGTGTGAATTTAATATTCTATCAAGGTTTTTATTGGGTTTGTGTAAACAATACAAAACTTTCAGATAGTTTGTATAGTTTATTTTGATATGTTAAAGCTGCTGGTTTTTGCACCCCTACCCCCTTTTTTCCCCAAAATTGCTAAACAGATAATGTCCTTCAATTTAATGGGAAAGTTTCTTACGGAGAGCCCCCGGTTCAAAACTTTATCTATCTACACACACACACATATATAGTACATATATCTCACTTTTTTATTGACACGATGACTTCAATAATTCTGCACAAATATTTTCCAAAGTGATACATAAAATCAAGGAGCAGAAAATCTTGGTCAAGTTCTTTTATAGACAAAATCCGACCAACGGGGTGGAAATAGAGAGGGTTTTTGTGAAAACAGAAAAAACACCATAACTTCTTAATTATAACACATATTCAATCCGTTTCAAGTTATTATTACTTTTAGGGAAAGCGCCAAAAATTTATACATGACACGTTTTTTATATCATTATGGGCGCAGGGGGAGAAAAAAAAGAGTTTTAACAGGGTTCTTACGGGTACCGTTATTTTCAAGGCGAAATATCAGTATTTTTTAATAGTAAAATAAATCCCATTTGAACGCGCGAAATTTCATCTTATTTAAGCAAAGATTTTCTGTAAGAAAATACTGGTAACGAAGAATTTCTTAGTCTAGAAATTCAAGGACCCGTACGAAACATGTTTAAGAAGAAAAAAAATCATAACTTGTTCATTTCACAAGATATCAAATAAACTTAAATTTAGTATAAATCTTCTTAATATTATCTACAACTTTTACACTGACAAGTTTTTGGTAATACCAAGTCTTACAGCAAAGGGGGAAATATGGTGTGGGGGGGAGCGGGTTGTAGAAGAAAAAAAACCCACATTTATTTGATTCTGATAGAGCCAACTCTTACAGAAAAAGGAAATTAAAAACTCGTTAAAAGCGGCCAGATAAAATTGTTAAACTAGGTTGATCTCTAATCTTGACATATTCTTTGTGGTCGAAATCTAACTGTGCCTGTAGGCCGAGCTGGCATGGTTTTGCATATCTCTAATTGTACATCGGTGCAGCAAAACCATAAAATTTTCACTTCCCTTGTTGATGGATTCTGTAGTGAATAAGTTAAACAAATTTTCGCTCTTTTTATTATTTACAGTAATTATAAAAATAAGTAACTAAACGTCCACTTATGTGGCCAAGGGCGTGAAGAGTTCAAATGTACAATTGTTTATTTGCGTATTTAACAAATAACTTCTGTAGAAGTAGATCTCATAATTATATAAACAGCATATAACTGCATTCATTCATCGTCCACTAATTCGTTTCCTGCTTTCCAACATCTTTCTTCTACTATTTATTTTCCTGATACCAAGACTAATTACCCCTCCCCTAAATTTAGATTTTAGGAGTATACACCATAGGAGAGAGAGGCAGGGGAGGCACTACTTAATTTGTGCTTTAACTGTCATTTTTGGGAAACTCCGCCTACCTCATTGGAAGAATGACATTGCCATAATTAAAATGTTTTGGAGGCACGTCGTACGAACGAGAGTTGTCAATTTGACCTTACTTTTTTAGTCAGAAATTCCGAATGCATACCCGAAATTACGAATAGTTATTTTTGCCTTACTTAAGGACAGGCATTTTGTGATAGCATGAAGCAAAACGTTTCTTTCGAAATTTTCTGCAAAAAATCGGAAATTCTTAATAAAAAAAAGGACGCCAAACTGACACAAGAACAAGTCTCCTGCCTACCCAACGCTTGCTACAAATTCAAATCCCTTCGACTGCAATCTCTTTTATTTACTATTTAACACATCGAATGCCAGAGGACTCACAGAGACCTTCCAGCAGTCGACGTTCGTGACGGATTCAAAACAAGATATAGATTAACATTACAAAACAACATATAAGATACTATAAAGATTTACTCTTTCAGTATTCTGATGTGAGTTTTTATTTAAAATGTTACAATTGTTATTTATGATGTTGCAGGAAAAAAATATTTTCTTTTGATTCCCAAGATCAACAGATGTCTTCGTATTGACAATTAGCAGTTGTTTTAAGAATTCATTGTTTTGTATTAATTTTATTATTCCTTATCAAGAGATAATATAAATGAAAGCGACGTAGCGCAGATTACTTTTATCATCAATTGCGTTATATGTCTGGTTAACAGCTTGCTTGCAAAAGTTCGATTTTATGAATTATTGGAAAATCTGCCACTTTAATTCCCACGCCAAAGTTAGGACCAGGTACTGAAACAGATAAAGAGACTTGATGAGTTTCGTAGCTTAAGAATCTGTCTATGAATAGGGGACTTACATTGGTTGCAGTAAATAAAAATAATAATAATAATAATAATTTAGCTAAGAAACGACCAAATGATAGAATTGATTGACAGACTAAAGATTAAAACTTTAAAAATACGAATGTTCAAGAAATTAAGAGAAAAAAAAAAGGTTATTTTTAACGACCAATTATCTGCACGAGATATATAGATCGAGGGAGAGTGTGCCCTATGTGTGTTTTTTTTTTTCCTAAGGCGGTTTATACGCAGGCTTAAAAAACACTTCGGAAAACGCCGCACGGTTTAACCGACGAGCGTGACGTGGGGCCGAATTTGCAACTCCCGCCTTCAAGCTTTGAGAGAAGAATTTTTCGGGCGCTGATGGCAGGGAAAAAGAAACTATGATACGAACTCCTTAAATATATGTATACATTTTGTGTGTGTGTGTGTGGTTTTAAAGAAATGTGGGAAACGTTTGATTTTAAAAATGAAAAAATCGTTATCATCAATGGAGGACTAAGAATGGAAAACGCTGAAAGTCCAGAAGAGAAAATTTTTCAAGAGAACGAGAAAAGGAAAAACTGTTTCAATTATGAAAAAAAATATATTCTTAAATGATTTAAAGTAATTAATCACAAATAAAACAATTAAGATTTCTTTGCAGAATGCCCCTGGTAGATATTTATTAGTTCTGTGTTACCTTTTATGTTTATCTCTTTAAATTTATCGGGGGCTCTGTCTTTTAAATGAAAAAACATAAACTGTTTCAACTTTTCATCGTGACAAAATCCGGTACAAGCTTATTTTTGGACCTTTATTAAACTTTATTTGTTACATTTCTTTATTTTTATTTTATTTATTTTTTATAGAAACATATTTCAAGATTATCTTGTTGGTGGAGTTCTGACAAAAATTCTTTGTTTAGCATCATAATATATATGTACTATAAATCATTTATAAAATTTTCAATTATATTAGAAACACACACATGCAAGTATAAAATTTCTGCAGACATGTATGCACGTATATTTCCATATATTCTAATGCGTGATTGCATGTGTATGATTGCATATGCTTTTACTTAAAAAAGAAAAAACGTGGTAGCTTGGAATGTAATGTAAGAATAGGAAAATGTTAAAACTACAGCATAAATATGCAATTTTATGCTGATTATTAAAAGCCTCGATTTGTTATTCGGTATTGCTATGCTGATACATTGGTACGAAACAATAAAAGTTTGATCCATGAGGTTTCTCTAAAATTTGAATTTTTTTAATAAAATTTTGAATTGATAAACTGTTGATAATTAAAGTTTATTTTTAGTTATCATTTTATAAATAAACTGAATACAACAACAGCTCTCTTTCTTTCTTCTTTTATATTTATTTCTTTATTTTAACGTATTTTTGTAGAATTTAACAAGTCATGATTTCATCACCATTTCAAGCAATAGAAATATCACCATGAGCTATGTTATTACTTTGACAAATATTTAATTTAAATTATTTTATAAAAATTATAAATTCATAAATTGTTATTGATTATAAATTAGAATATAAGAAATTTAAAGAAATATTAATTAAATTTTACAACTTAATTTTATGCAACTACTTAAAAAATTCTCGTATATAATTGATATTTGATGGTAAATTATATGAAAAAATTCTATACAATAATTCTGGTTTTGCAAATAAATTACTACTATATTTATTTCACCCACAATTTTATAAAATACAATTTAATTTAATGCACCAGAACGACATAACTGTATTTAATTATCCTTTCCATAGAAGAAGACACTATTACACAATAAAATGTTAGACAAAAAATCCTTGAAATACTGGATGCGCAGCTGTTCAAGAGACAAGGTAAGGAATCGAGTTAAGGTGCGTTTTCACTGGTCTACCCAAGGTCTAACTTACCTAACTTTTTACCTAAGCACAAGATTTTAGGTCGTTAGAACGCGATTTTGTAGGTTTGATTCGTGATCAATCCTAAGCACGGCTTACCCAAGCGCAGCCAATTAAAATAGAGTATTTTGATAATAATGGCGGTGTTGTCAATGTATTAAGTGATATTTATATTTTATATCGTTTTATTTATTTAAAATTATTCTGTTTTTTCGTCAAAGAGGAATCTATTTTTTGTGATTGAAGCAAAATGGTAAGTTTTATTGACATGTTGGATAGATATCATCTTTTATTATTGTCTTTTAATTTAATAAATTGTGGGTAATCCATATGGATTCTTTAAATTGTTGTTACTTTTGATAGGATAAATATCGCTATTTTTAGTAATCATTCAGATACATTTTATTAATATTAGAATACTAATTAAGGATTTTGTTGCGGATATAAGGATGAAGATATGTCCAGTTCTCAAAATTATTTTATTTTTATTGAACGTTAATAGTATACAAAGATTAAAAGTGTTTTTTAAGAATGTTTGTTTCTTAAAATGAATTACTTGCTTCATTGATTATATTTGGTTACTTGATAGGGTATTTCTGATCAATTTAGATTTAAATTTCCCTTTACTCACTTAAAATAATTGTAATTGTTAAGAATTATATTGTTTACGTCCATTGATATTTAAATGGAAAATTAATTACAGGCAAACTTCAATTCAGTTTTGCTAATAGTAGGTATTTGATTATGCATGTTTAAGCGAGCATGTAAACAAAGTTTCTATAAAATAAACAAGCCATTGTATTTTGTATTTTCCTGTTCTCTTTTAAGCAAGAAACATCTGATTGCAAAACAGTTTGCTCTTTACTCCTTTTCAGATATTTACTTGTGAACTTTGTCGTGTAAAGAAAACACTGCTAATCTATTTTCAATTTTAATGTTTTTCACCTGCAGATGTACTATTTTTCTTTTTGTTGTTAAGATTAATGCTGAAACTTTAATGAAGATTTATAACTTTGTATGAAGTTTAAATCAATTGAGAGATATTCAGACCATGTGTAGCTTTTCTATGTGCCCATTTTGAAGAATTTGTACACATTACCATTCCAATTCGATAAGCAGTTATAAATGCATATTCAATGTATTTTAAGTTAAATCTGCATGTGTTGTTGGCGATTATTTTCATTTATTAAAAAAGTATTGCTACCAAAATAATAGGAGATTCTCCATTTGAAATGCATATTTATAAAATTTTGTTTAAATTGTTATTTAGGTGCATTTCTTTTACCAGTATGCCTACAGATTTATCTTACAGCATAGGTCATCAGTTTAAATGTACCTATTTATCTATTAAAGTAAAGAATTATTTATTCATTTATTTATTTTTTCAAAAATCGTCACTTATTATTCTTACTATTTTTGAAAATGGAATTCATTATCAAAAAATAAAATGCTCTCTGTGGGAGATTCTTTGAGTCTATATGTTTCAGTGTATATTAGAGTTTTAGACGAATCGTGAATTCATGATATATATAAATTCAGTGGTCAAAATAGTATATTAGAAGTAATGAAACTATAGTAGGTCCTAATTTTGTGATTGTTTGTTGTGTAATATGCTATTTTTGGAAAATATAATTTTGCGAGTAATGTAATAAAAAAAACTTGTTTGTAAGAAGCATCCATATTTTTGACGTTACATCCAGAAACTGTATATATCAATCAATACAAAGTATACCAGTGGAGGTAAGCGTCTGGCAGATCAGCTGATGGATCTTCAAATTTGAATGCTTTCAGAAAATCACACGTGTGTAGTTTTATTGTATAATAAGTGACTACCATTAGTGATCGTCTGCAAGCAACTGGACTTCAGCCCTTGGACTTCAGAAAAGAAAATTGTAAAAAATCTGTGAGTACCACTTCTATGTCAAAAGAGGAGACAGTAAAGTAAGTTTAAGTAACATCAAAAATAATATTTGTGCTCCCTACAAACTAGTCTGTTTTTAACGAGTAATTAAATTACATTTTCCAAAAATAGCATGCTGCACTACAAATGCATGTTGCACTTACTCAATGAGTAAGTACAAAAATTACTTAGCTGAAAATATTTTTAAATGCCCATATTGCAAATATAATGTAAAATAAATATTTATATGTTTCAGTCTGGGGCATAAATAAAGTCTGCTGCTAAGTAAAAAAAAAAAGTGTGGGCCAGCCTTACGTATATCTTCATTTTGTTTGTTACCAGGGCAATTGCACTATTTGGTTTTATTTTAAAAGATGAAAAAAAAAAGGCGAGGGAAAGGAGAGATATGTTTTTAGATAATAAAAGTTTATAGTGTTTTCTTTTTTAAAGTATAAAAGTGTTCTTAAAAGATGCAAAAATGGTTTGTTGTTTATATTCAAATGAGACTAAGTGTTTTTGAAAGTAAAATAATAATAATAAAAAAAAACATTTTTAAAAGATAGAGAGTTTGTTGTTTTAAGACGACAAAGTGTCTTTGTGATTACCACTTTAACGAGTTTTATTTATTATTTACATTTTATTTTCCAGCGTTCGAAATCCTTGGTGGTCCGCTGGTCCGAGACCACTAAAAATTCAATCCGACCACTAATTTAAAAAATTTAGTGGTCCGAAGGACCAGTAACTAACAGTAACTTTTTCCCCTTTCTGATAGGTAAACGTAAATTTTCCCATCCCTGAGAAAACTGCAACCAAACATTACAATAAGCATAAAATTTGCATAAAAACTAGATGGAAATAAAAAACATAATAATTTCAGTTTTTGTTTATGTACTATTTATTTAATTTTTAGCAAATTATAATTTTACATTTTATTATGCCGAAAATTTTGGGTAACTGAAAGGAAGTTTGGTTTATATTCTCGGAGGAGGACGGGTGGGGGGGGGGGGTCACTCAAATGGTTAAGGTAATATAATTTTATGTAGCAGTCCAGTGACGATGTCTGCAGACCAGTAAACTCTGATGTTTACTGGTCCTTGGGATCAGCGATTTTTTTTTTTAAATCAATTCTACCGCAGAAAATAGTCAGGGTTGCAAAATCGCTAAAAAATTGTCGGTCATAACAAAAAAGATGACAGACAATCAAGGGAGAATATGCAAGGGATATACAAAAACTTATTCAATTTCATTATAAAAATTAACATAAGGTTAACAGATGATAAGATTAAAAATTCAAAACAATATTCTTGTATTTAATAACAATTGTTATAATACTTGTCCCCAAGCAGCATTAGCGATAAATACAAAATATTATTTTGTCTTCAAAAGCATCGGTAAATTAGAAAAATTTTGGTTAAAAAAAAAAAAAGACCTATTCAATCTATCTTTTAACATGCTTTTACAAACAAAATACCAAAGTTCTCCAAAATGTTATTTATGAAAAAAGAGAAAGAGATGGGAAGGGGGGAGAAATTTGTAAAAAGCAAATAGTATAAAATTTTGTAATGATAATGATTCTGAGATTCATATAAATATTAAAATTGATCTAAGCCCAATAAAAAACAATGATGTTTTCAAAACAAAATACCAAAATTTTCCAAACGTTATTTCTAAAAAAAGAGAGGAGAAAGGGAATTTGTAAAAAGCAAATAGTAAAAAAATAAACAAAAAATTTTGTGCATGCATGTGGCAGTAAGTAAAAAATACTGCATGTATGAGCACTGCATGCCCATAAAGCAAAAATTCAAAACAATATTCTTGTATTTAATAACATTTGTTAATGCTTGTTCCCAAGCAGCATTAGCGATAAATACAAAATATTATTTTGTCTTCAAAAACATTGGTAAATTAGAAAAATTTTGGTTAAAAAAAAAAAATCTATTCAATATGTCTTTTAACATTCTGATGAAGCAAGTAACTTTTTTCCCTCGCTGACAGGTAAACTTAAATTTTCCCATCCCTGACAAAAACCGCAACCAAACATTACAATAAGCATAAAAACTTAGTCAGTTAAAATAAATAAACGGAAATAAAATACATAATTAATAATTTCAGTTTTTGTTAATGTACTACTTATTTAATTTTTAGCAAATTATAATTTTACATTTTATTATGCCGAAAATTTTGGGTAACTGAAAGGAAATTTGGTTTATATTCTCGGAGGAGGAGAGGGGGGGGGGTCACTCAAGGGGTTAAAGGTACTTAATATAATTTTATGTAGGGGCCAGTGACGATATCTGCGGACCAGTAAACTCTGATGTTTACTGGTCCTTGGGACCAGTGACTTTTTTTAATCATTTCTACCGCTGTTTTCGTTAAGCCTAACATGCGTATAAACCGGTGTTTGGCGACATTTACTACTTGGCGGAAAAGGGATTTTCACTCCAAGAAAAATTCCAAGATGGCGGCCCCGGGAATTTATGACATCTGTTTCTATAGTTATGATGTCTTCATTATTGTTAAAGTAACAAATGAAAATTCAAGTTTGACCTCGAGTTAGATGAGATATATTGTGCTGTCCTCTAAAAAATACCCGCAGGAAAATGTATCCTAAAAAAAACCCAACCTAGATTTTCTTCAAAAAAATCACTGAAGTAAAATTTTCTTTTTGTCCTGTTTTTATATGCCATTTACAATAATAAAATTATTTAAAATTACTTACCAAGTGTTTATTTAGTTTTTAAAAAAAATAAGCTAATAATACACAATTCTAGCAAAAAAAGAGCTTCATTTTCACAGTTTTTCTTGTTATAATACGAAATGTTAACAATGGTGTACATCAATTTTTAGATGTTTTATGTTTAACCATTAATATGTGAATAAAATGTACCATTTTCAGCTGATTATATTATGTTTGGGTCAGTTTGTGAGCTTTCGAAAGCAGAGGTAAAAAAAAAACCCATGCAGGAACTAAAAAAAACCCACTTTTTTATATATAAATAAATGATGGAAAATACATTTTTTCTTTTAAATATTCCTTTTAAAGATGAAAAAATAATAAATTATGCAAATTTAATGCATATTCTAGTATTTCTAAGAATTTAAAGTGTGTCATACCCCTCCCTTGTCCTTGCAAAAATAAAACCCATCCATTTTTTTTTTTTTAATACACAAAGATATCCTTTACTTGTATTTCATATATTGTTTTAATGTTTACAAGCTTATTTTATTTTAATCATTATTTTGTTTTGTTTTTATGCAAATTTTATTACTTAAGGCGATTTTCAAGTTCACTGTTCAACAAGCATGAAATTTTGACACATTTACCACCTCATTTTTAAACGTAAAGGCACAAAATTGACAGAGTTGACCAAGTGATTTGAAATCAAAATGAGTTTTAAATTTTTGGTAAATAAATTACTTATCGAGTTATAAGTGATTTTGGGTCACATGACAACTGGCGAAAAAGACTAAAGATTATGTTTTAAAAATCTAAATAACAAAGCTGGTCGAATGTCATTTAATTAAATTAATATAAGACTTTTTAAAAATTTCATGATTTTGGATATTCAGGTACAAGTATGCAAAATTTCAAGTCCCTAACTTATACAGTTTCCGAGAACGGATTCTGTGACAGACAAACAGAGGAATGAAATGAATAGGGTTTCATCAGATGAACAAAGCCCTAAAAAACAGCATACAAAAATTACAATAACGAATCCAACTTCAGTTAAAATTTATTAGTTTTTATTCAGTATTTTTTTTAAATGGTTCTAGATTTTTACAAATGTAGAGCTAAGAATACCAATTTAAATTTTATGTTTCTATGGACCAATAGTAGGAAATGCTATGGAATTTACTCAAGACATGTATCAAGAAATTAGAAAAGTTTGGGGAGAATTTAGCAAAAAATTACATTTTATTTTTTCATTTGTAAATCCTTCAATTTACTTTTAATATATATATATATATATATATATATATATTTACAGAATCGTGTTTTAAAAATAATTAATAATGAAAGAAATACTTTGCTGTCTAATATTTTGATTTCTAGAAGTGTTTTTACATGTGGGTTTTTTTTTAGGTAACATGGGTTATTTTTAGGAAAAAGTGGGTTTTTTTCAAATTCTTAATTGGCTGCCATTTTGTAATATATTGATAGAATCAAAAATACTACACATTAAAATCGTAGTCAGAACAAGCTGTGAAAATGTAGCTACTTCAAATTGTTTTGTACTTTTTATTAAATTTTACACAGAGAAAAATTCAAAAAGTGGGTTTTTTTTAGAGGACAACACAATAATGTATTTATGTTGACTCTATAAGTGGATTATGGTTTTCTGAACAAAAATTATCTGTCTTTGTACCTATCATCAACCGCAAAAGTTTTTCCATTTTGTTTTAGAAACTCTTTTTTGTGAAAAAGCAAGAAACATATTATTTACTAAACAAAATTTAGGAACTTGTATTTGTACATCATTAATTCCTATGAAAATCCTAATTAATCATCATTTTAATCCTCATCTGGTTAATTTTTTTAAGTTACAGCAAACAAATGATCTAAAAACATCTTATTTTATTTAAATATGAACTTGTTTCTAATTATTTTAAAAATATTTATAAGTTGACAGTTAAAAGTAGAAATTGTGAAAAGTTTTTGAAAATGTGTTTCAAAAGGTTTTTTTAAGTATTCGGTTCGGCCGAATACTTTGATATTCAGCTTAACCAGATAGTTTGATATTCGACCTAACTGAATATTCGGTGCATCCCTAACCAAGAGTAGACTCGTATTACCTAATACTCCAGAACTGTAAAAATTGTGTGCGCCTGAGTGCTTCTTTTGGCAATAAATTTTAGTATTTTTAGGAACTTAATTATAAAGTGATTAATGAATTTTAATGCATTTTTCTGTCACAGGTGATAAATCACCAAATATTCTTTATGGTTAAAATAACAGGGTTAATTATGCATATAATCGTGTCACTAAAATGTGCCAACTGGCAGTGAAACTGTAGCAACGAAATATTAGGTAAGAAATGAAATATAAATAAAAAAAATAAAGAGAATTTTTAATTACAATAATAAAGAAATAATTTCTTTTAATCTGCTTTTATCAAATGATAATTTAATATTAAGTAAATTATAATTAAACTTCGAAAAAATAATTTAAAAATTCTCAATACATAGTTTCAAAAATGTTTTTTTCGCCTTTTCTGTTGTCATACCTGAAAAAAAAGGGAGAAAAAATAATTATTTTAATAAATTCAGTAGTTCATGCTTTCTACCAAGCCAAAGTGGTGAATTTTCCATAATTAGTCATGCCAAATTAATGTATTGTAACACAAGTTTTTTTAACCAACATGAATTACAGTCCTGAAATTAGGGATGATTTTTATAAACATTTAATGTTTATAAAAAAGTGGTTTTAAAAAAAAACTATTTGTACTTTTATACTTATTTAGTAGTAACTCTATCATTTTTATCATTTTTATCATATTTTAACGTTTAAACTTACAGAGAGGCAACACAATGTGTTTCATTGGCATGTTATGGTTGGAGATATATTTATTAGTGAAATCATTGCTATGCCATTTGACCCAATTATCCATTATTGCCATTGACCCAGTGAAATTTATCAAATTCACAACATTTTTGGGTAGGTACTTCATAAAAGCTAGGCACATGAAATAAACCAGGGCTGAAACTAGCCTTTTTTCATCCCGGCGCAAACATAGATTTTGCCCCCCTCCCTTTCCGGCTTCTGCAAAGTAAATTTAAGAAGAGAATTTTAATCGCTGACTTATTTCAAATTTAAAATATGTAATAAAAAATACGTAATACTGAATTACGTAATCAACTTTGTCAAATATTGATTCATTAAAACTTTGAAAACGAAATCCAAGAGAAGTCACATGAAGAAACTCTCAAGCTAATGTTAAACTTATAGGAGCATTCTTTTCAAATTTCTCGCTTGCACTTTAATATTTTTAAATGATTTTTTTCCGTTTGGGACAGCTGAGGTTGTTTCTAACAGGATAAATGTTTACTTTTTAAATTTTGGTTGCAGTTTTTTTTTTAATATGTATATAAAATTACTTTCACTTTTTGAACCGGTTCTTAAAGTTTAAGTAGCCTCATAAAAAAAAACTTGAACAAAATCGAAAACGTACAACCTAACAATGTTAAAGATCAAACTCAGCTATCTTAAAGAAAAAAAAATATATTAAAATGCAAGAGAGAAATTTGAAAAGAATGCTCCCATATTTAACATTAGCTTGCGAGTTTCTTCGTGTGACTAGTGTAGCTTCTTAAGAAACCAAAAACCAAAATTCATTTGGCACCCCCTTCGTTTTCCTTCTGGCGACCAGGGAACATGCTTCCTCTGCCCCCCTCTAGTTTGGATCCTGAGATAAACCATTAAATAATGTTCCTATTGTCATCATTTGTATTCATTTTTTTTTAAATATAAACCTCTCATTCATTTTATTTGAAATACAAAATTTTCATTTAAAATACATATATTACATACATTTAAAATAAGTGCCTTTCACTTATTTCATAAAAAAAAGGAATAAAATAATAAGGAGAAATAATACGACGAACCAAAATTGTTATTTCAACCTCAGTACAATGTTTCTAATTTATACAAGTGAACACTAAAAGGTATTATTGCCGGAAGAAAAAAAAAATCCAACATAAAAGTGCCTTTTTGTGATCTATTGATAAAAACAGAGATCGCCCCGGCAAACATTTATACCCTTTTATTCTTCGTAATAAAAGAAGCCCCTTCACAAAATTATTTTCCATAAAAGCAACTTCACACAATAAGAAAAAATTGTTGGGGTTTAAAATGTGTAATTTCTAATTTGCAAACAAAATAAGCTCACAAGAAAAGTATAGCAGGAAGACATTTAAAAAATGGATGATTAAATGTTTACTTTAAATTTAAACAACTGAATTTGATTTTTCTTTACAGAAATTTATTTTTCTCAAATCTGTAACAAAAACGCCCCCCCCCCCCCAAAAAAAAAAAAAAAAAAAAAAAAAAAACTTTCAGCCCTGATGTGAAATCATAAGATAAAACTTACAATTTTAAGTACATTTATTTTGCATTTTACTGTTTTTTTTTGTTGTTGTTGTTTTTTTTTGGGGGGGGGGAGAGGGGTGTCACAAAAAGTAGATTTAACTAAATTGGATAATTTTATACTGATTGTAGTGATGATATGTATAAGAGAATCTGCCAGTGTCACATAGGCGTACGGTTCAGGGATGTATGGAGGGTATATGGTGGTATATGCCGTATACCTTCTGGATTTTTTTAGGAAACACCGTATACCGTCTGTTTCTCAAAAAAGCTATAGTATATACACTGTAGGGTATACTCTCTGCCTTGAGCATATATATGCCTTCTGCTTCTTTTACGACTACACCACTGGTGCAGTTGTATGTGCTCATGGGTCCCAAGTTCCACCACTAATTTCCAAAATATTTTTTTTCACTCTACTATAAAAAAGGTTTTATTTAAGTTTTAAAGAATTTTTTTCCCTTAAATTTTGTTCTTTTTCTTTTGTTACAGAGATAAACATTATTAGGAATTTCTATTTCTCTAAATGTGCCATTTTTTAAAAAATATAATAAAATGTTAAACGTTTAAAGTTTTGCAAAAAACTAAAATAGAAAAAAAAAATCCATATTTAAAAAAATAATAAAATAAAAATAAACATTCTTAAATGTTAACTTTTCTTGTGAAATATGAAAAACAATTCACAAAAAATTTCACTTCAAAATTCACAAATTCGCTTCACAAGTGGATCAGAACATTCAAATTTTTACATTGCCTTAATGTTTTATTTAATTTGCTGATTTATTTAACAAATATAATTCTACTCAATTTCTTTAAAAGGAAATGCAAAAAGCAACATTAAATTTATAGTCGATCTCTATTACACACGTGCCACTAAAGTACGTAAAGTTTTTCACACGTACTTGTGTGAAAAAGAATTTATTCAGTATGTTTTTAAAATCATGGTAATCTAGTGTTTTTATTTAATTTAGGAGTATAAATCCATTGCCACAATTTAAAGTTTGAATAAACAATGATTTGTGGGGAATTTTTTAAGACCCTTTAGTGGGGGAAAACAGTCAAAACTTTCGATTAATTTCTATACAAAATATTTGCTACTACTAATTAAACTGACATCAACAAACAACAGTTATTTTTGACATCTGTTCGATCTGCAGACAGTAAAGCCGTAAAGTAGACGCTTGCGCAGTAAAAACTTGCCTTTGATTGGTTGCCGTAAGGATTTTATATGTAACCAGTGAAAACGCTCTTAGGTTAAGGTTTTATGTCACTAGGAATTTTTAGGTCGTTAGAACGACCAGTGAAAACGCACCTTTACAGTTGAACACCCAAGGTTTAGTGTGATTGTGATGTTCTTACATTTAGTGTTTATTACATCAACTGCATGACATGATCAAGAATCGAAGTAAGTGAAAAGAACAACTTTTACTAATATTGCACTTCATAAAAATGGACACATAATCATTTCTTCATTTATCGTATTATTATTACGGTGTGAGATTTAAATTCAAACGTTGCAATTGCTTTTTATAAAGTTTCTAATTACAAATTTTTACTTTTTCATTCCCGAAGTATAAGACTGATTGAATGAGAAGAAACCATCAACGGTACGTTTAGAAATTAATTGTGCAGAATTAATTTTACTATTTCGTATTAATATATAAATGATATAAATGAATGTTATGTAGCGCAAAGTACTTATATCATTAACTGCATTACATGATAGGTAACAGCGGATTTGGAAAAGTTTAATTTTATGAATTATTGCAAAGTTTGTGATTAGGTGATTATTTCAGATTGAATTTTAAAAATGTAATTTTTTTTTTTTTTTTTTTTTTTTTTAGTGCAATACATTGGCGGTAGCATGCAGATTTAATAACTTTAGACACTTAGAACATGACACAATTAAAAATAATATAGAGAGAATAATTCACATTGAAATAAACTGGAAAAAAAATCCCAATTCAAATCAACCAGAACTCGAAAACATAATATTTTTTTTTTACCCTAAAACCGACGCAAAAATAAGTAAATAAATTGTTTGACAATGCATACTATAAGAATCGTGTCTGGATACCCGAAATCATGAGTTTCCTCCCTAAAATTTCGGAAGAGCTCCAAAAGGATTGCAAAATGAAGCTTCTAATTCTTCTTTTTATCTTTTTACGTTTGAATTAGTCGTTTTTCACCAAAATTGAAACATTTGGCATCTTTGTATTCAGATTGAAGAGAATATATATATATTTTAAATGGAAGTTTTAAAGATGTTTAAAAAAATAGAAAACTTTAAAAAGTTTTACGGAAATGTAAAATTGGGAAATCGGGCTTGGGGGAATCAAGCAGAAGTGTTGAGTGCTTTAGGGTTGATGAAAAAATACAAAAACTGTTGCTGGTATAGTGGAAAATCTTTTCTTTTTTTCGGATTTCTCTCCAAAATGTATTTTGATGGATTTGGGAAAACATATTAGCCATAATCACCTGATGTATAAGGCTGTTCTCTAACCGAAACAATATTTTCTGTCATATTTCTGAATTCATTTTCATTTTCAAACGCGTGGCATTCGCAGGTACTCTTATTAAAAAACTATTGAGTCCAAAAGTTTGTTCCAGTTACAGCTGAAGACAGAAGACCTTTCAGAAAATGCTATGTAAGTGGGCCATCTGCAGTGTTGCCAGTGGGCTACTTTTTTAAAATCCAGATTCCTTGATTGGCACCACTTTTTTGAAATAGTAAAAGCCGCCTTATTTAACCTTATTTAATGACATATTAATTAAGGCGAAAACAATGGGGATTTTACAATTTCAGAAAAGCTGTGCCAATCAAGAAATCTGCAATTTAAGAACATAGCCCACAGACAATACTGGCCGTCTGAATAAAACTTTCGGATGAGAGTGCGCGGGGGGAAAAAACACCAATCATGAAATACAACCGCTAAATACGCAAGATGCAATTCATTTATCGAAAAATTAAAAGCTGTTCTATTACAAGTCCCTTCAATAATCATGTTTGAAGGTGTTATGCTGTGATATTTAGAAAGGAGACCACAAATGTATGAAAACCTTTCGCTTTATTGAGCGGAGAAAAATAGTTTTTTCAGAACTGCCTTAAAATAGCTGATTTCATATATTTTATCTATAGTATTTAGAGGGAAAATAAAAAAAAGTTGTTCAATGAAATATACTTGAACGAGTCTAAGCCACACCCGGAAAAATATTTGTAACATTGGGCAGTTTCCATATATGCAAAATTTTGAAATCTTTTCATCAGGATAAAAGGGGCCCCCAAAATCATATTGTACTTTTCATAGCTTCATAGCTTAATCGGGTCCTGCATACAATAATGAGCTACTATTTCGCTAGTTTTTTAAATAAAGCAATGGCATCTAGACAATTCATGTCTACAACACAGTTAGATGAAAAATTTAATAATTGTAACAAAGCAAAATATATGTATATTTAAATAAATAAATTATATTTCCTTGAATTATTCAACATAATGTCAATGATTCTCCAAAGCAAAGATTTGTTTACAGAAAAAAATAATAATTCGCAATACATTTTTGATTCGTTTTATCCATTTAAGTCTGTTCTAAAAAAAAAGAAAGAAAGAAAAGATAAGAAATAAAGTATAAAAAAAAGAAAAAAAAAATCCTCTCTTAAAATACGAAAATTTCTGATATGATGACAATGTCATTTTATATGTGAAAGCATGAATTTTTTAGGCATGAAATTACAAATTCTTTGAAGGTGCACTGAGCTCTTTATTTTCTTATAAGTGTATTGCATCTTGAATTAAAATAGATTGCTCCCTTTAGCATGTATGGTAATTATCTGTTTTTCGGCGGGATTTGGTTTTCTCAAATTGTTATCTAAATGCACACCTTCCACACACACACATAAAAAAAATATATATCCTATTGCCCCCATTTTTTACACCACAAAAAGTAAAATTCAATAAAGCCGTCAATTTTTTTTTCTCTGTTTCTTATTTTGATGAAAATAATAATAATAATAATAATTACCTAAATTGTCCTCTTCCCTCTTCTCGAAATTTTTACTTTCGCCATCGCTCCTCCCAGCGCATAAAGTTTAATATATTTAAAATATTTTATTTTGTGTTGTTTCAAACAGTGATAAATAACCGTTCTTTGAAATAGTCCCTTCCAATATCCTCCGCCTCATCTCCTAATGGAATGCAAAACTTAAAATCTTTAAAATGGTTTAGGTTATATATATATTTCTTAATTACCCTATTTCTTACTTTGCAGTTTTTTTATTAAGAGATCGCCAACCCTGCCATATCTCTTTCGATCTTCATTAATCATTATCAAATAAAAAGCTGTAATTTTATAGGAATATATCCAATTGCAAAAATGTTTCAAATGTAACTGAATTATTAAGAAATTTTTATTGTTTTCTGGCACTAAAACATATGCTTTTAGTTACGGAAAAAGTTACAATTTCAAATTATCCTTTTATTTCTTTCTTTCTTTCTTTTTTTTTTTTTTAATATAAAAAAAGAAAAATGAATTTTATTTTCTGTGACAGAAACACAAAAATATTTTTTTTGAAATAAAAACCAAGGAAGCAAATCTAAACTTTTACAAGCATAAATATGTTGACTTTTGAATGGCTTTTAAGATAATTAAGAACAATATATACTTTTTTTTTTTTTTTTTTTTTTTTTTGCAATTGAAAGTATCATTATAAAATTGACTGTTTGGGGATTAGCTATTAAACAACAATAAGAGACACCCTGTATATAATTACAGAATCTTCGGGGGGTGGGGTGGGGGGTTATATTTCAAAATTTAAAAATTTTTCGCTAACGTTAACATTATTCTATATAAATTTCCCTTTTAATAATACTCCATACATTATTCCGGCCTTTTAAATTAAAACCCTTTTCTTAAACTAATCTATTAATCTCAATATATAAAGGTATAAGATCTTAATCAATCTAATAAAGTTATTCCAAATTGCGTAAATCTAAAAATGGTGCTAACTACTTACATTCCTTTAATAAAATCCTTTTATTATTTAAATCCCTATTAAAATTCGCTATTATTTTCCGGCATATCAAACCCCTCTAAATTCTTTATTTAATTGCTAAAATAGCATAATTCATAATTTATTCCGTCTAACAAACCTATTTATTTAAAATCATTGTTTAGTCATCATGAAAAGCGGGAAAAATAAAATTATCTAAATCAAAAAAATTTATGTGCTATTCTATAATTAGATGAAAAAAAAAATTAAATGAATGTTTCTAGTTACATTAATTTAACAATATAAAACTTAAACATATTTTATATTCATTTATTTGACTTTAAATGATACAAATCCTAATAAAATTGCAGATATATAAAAATTGTGGCGATCTCCTGTTCTCCTCCTACCACTGCTACTCCTGTGAGCTTATTGTCGTATTGACATTAGTCTTTCAGTGTTGCTTGTCAATAAAATGAAATTAACATAAAGAACAGGCAAGATAATGCATAAAAAGCTAAATATAAATTCTAGGTCGGACCGATAATTCTGTGCTTTTTTTTTTTCTTTTCCGATTACGCAATACACGTAAAGTTCAGTATCAGCTAATTGGAATTAATTTCCAAGCGTATGGGAGTATTTGCTATTTCTTTTTTCCCTTTTTCAATAAAAGATAATGTAAATTTCAAGCATGAAATTTCATGCAATAAAGCCAGTAGCAAAATATTTTTTTAATTTTTAAACAGAACAATCTAAAAATCATTGAGATGAAATTCTAGAAAATAACGTAATTCAAGAACTGACATTCCGGGAATTTCTAATAAGATGTTTTACAAACGACTAATAGTACATATAATATAAAACTGCCACTAAAAGATTTAAAAAAAAAGGTATAATACTAGGACTTCCCTCAGAGGGATTAGTCTAAGCGATGTTACTGAGAACATAGATTTAATAATAACATGTGGAAGCAAAGAAAATGAGATGTTATCTTTAATTGTCCATATACTGCGAAAAATTGAAATGATGAAACTAAACGAATTGTAGAATTACAAAATCTCATATATAAATTCGTGTACACTGTTTTAAAAAATGGGAATTCAAACCATTCAAGATAGCCATGCATGGATATAAAATTAAAAGTACGCAATATATTAAAAGTAAAATAGAAAATGAAAAACTAATTTACTTATATCGGAATTTTAACTGTATAAAACGACGTCAAGAGCATAATCAGACGCTCCGCACCAATTTGAGTAACTTTAAATGACAAATATACGATGATTAAAAAGAATGGACTATACTTTACATGGTGTGTGCTCCCCCGGAATAGTTAATATTGTACAATATCTGTTTTCCACGGATGCAATGAGGTTGTAGATAACATTTAAGGAATTCTCTTCTCAAAATCTAATATAGTATCAAAGTACCGAATACATCAAAAGTGGCATGCAATGCTTCGTTAGAGTGTGTTTTAGATATGCTCGATCGGATTTAAATGATGAGTGTATGCTGGCCACTACATACGCTGTATTGTTTTGTTTTCAAACATATTCTGCACAAGTTGAGCTGTATTTAGCATGTATTAAATAAAAGAAATCGGCAATGATTACAACATAAAGTATGACACAAGATCTGAATATATCGTCTGCATACGTTTGAGCTGTCAAAGTGTCATTTGAAGTAATTTACAAATCCATATACATATTTAGTCAGCAAATCATGCAAGCTAACATACGCCAATATGAACCCGATTACAAAATTTCACTAGAATAAGTTAATATATGAAAAATCTACTAATGATAATTGAGAATATGACCTTATGATAAAATGTCTAGAAAAATGAATCGGATAAAAAAATCATATCACATTTAAAACGGCACTTCCTCTGTTAGTGGCCTTGGCGAGAGAGAGAAAAGCCTAGAGAAGGAACACTTTAACAAGTACTTTCGGGCAACCTACTCACTGTTTCATACAGGTCTTTATTCAATATTTACACAATTTATTTAATGCTAGGTGGGTATCTATCAGTTTTGTTGCATTTAAATCGCATGTTTTGCGGAGGAAATGTAGCATTATGAAATATTTAAAGTTGCTGTACCTAATAATTCCAAATTATTGGTAATTGAGATCGCTTTCCGTTGATTTCATCTTTTTAAATTTAAAAATTTTTTAGAAACCATTCATAGAGACAACTGTATATTTTAAAACTAACCCGAAGCAAAATTTCAAGATTTTGGGCTCAGCAGTAACAGAGAAATAGAAAATTTTTGAAAGTTTTTTGTTTCTGCACTGTTTTTTATAGCGACATTTTTAGAAATTGTTCTATTGGGAGAATTTACGTCATGATAAATACAGCCATGTCCATTTTCATGTTTATATTCCTAACAGTTCCATGTTCTTCGTTACTTAGATCATCTTTAGATCTTTTTCCGCTTTGTTCAGTCTTTCTATTTTTTAGAATTCGTTCTACAACGAGAATTTACATCTTATTAATTACTACCATGCTAAAGTTCTAGTTTCTAACCCCAACAGTATCCCAAAAATTTCTGTATTCCAAATAAATCATAGTTTAGAACCTTTCTAGAAATTTTTACGTTTATCCGTCAAATTGAACCTTTTAGAGAGCGTCCATTACGAGTATTTACATCTTAAAAGTAACTACCATACCAAATTTAAAGTTTCTAACCCAATCAATATCGCAGAAATCACAATTTTAGAACTTTTTTGCTCCTGCAGCGATGTAGGTTCTTGCACTGATATAAAATAGTCTTTTTTTCGGAGCAGAGATGGCCACCAACATTTTTTTAAGTTGGCTATGTAGTTTCAGAGATAACACCTCACAAACGGCCAAGCATTAATAATATTATATACTTTATAATATTATAACGCTTTATAATCTTAGCATTAGATGTACTGATACAAAAGCCATTTATCTGTTACAAGCTAAAGTGCCGGCGTTGCCCAGAATTTGAAGGATGTTTGTTCTGAAAAATCAATTTCAAAATTTAACATACAACACAAAACAAACGTTAAAAAAAGCAGTCGAAATGTTGTTGAATGAATCATATGAAAACGCTATATAAAAATGTATAAATGTATATAACAGACGCAAAAGAATACAGCTATAAATGAACTTATTTCAATTTATAATTGGAGCAATAATGTTAAAATACGCCAATATTTCCCTAATCGGGTTTTTTTTTATGCTTCAATACATTTTTCACACTCATATGACATTATACTATATCCACCATGCCCTTTATATATCCAATATGACGTAATATTTTCCTCTTTCACATGGAAACCTTGAAATAAAAAGTTATGAAGTTATATTCACTTTCATTTAAATTCGTCAAACCATTTATTTCATTTTCATATTTCACGTGAATATCTTGCAATAGAAAAGTTATGACGTAATATTCACCTTTTTTTTTTAAAATTCGGCAAACTATTTATTTCATTTTCATTTTTCACGTGGAAATCTTGCAGTAGAAAATTAATTGTTGTAGTAATAATTTTATTGTGTTTTTTTTTAATTGTTGGCAACTGCTATAAAGAAAAATGTTTAAATTTGATAAGAAATTGCTGTTAAATTGGTGGTTTTTTATTAATTAAAAATTAACTATAAGTTATTTCGATTCCGGATTACTTTAGTTGTCTCGGCCATGTTTTAATATACATGTACATATCTCTTCACAATTTTGGCTTCCAAATTGTGGATTTTTTATAGAATTACAAACAGACAGAGAGACAAGTTTTCATTTTTATATATCTCTCTATTCTGTGAAAAGTAACTAACGCTGTCACCGCCGCCGCCGCCGGTTTTGAATTTTTTGTGACCGGAGGTCTTTCTTCGTTAATATTAAGAAAACTATTGCATACAAATATATGAAAATCGGTGGTATTATAGCGAAATGTTTGATCAACACACTAATGCATACAGTTTTCAAATCGAAGAATTATTTTAAGAGATATTTAATGCTAAAGTTGGACAAAATCGTTCCATTAAAAAAAATTATAAGAGCAAAAGCTATACATGGGAATTTAATCATTTTTAGATCATTTTATTCAATAGAAGATCCCGGTCTGCAGATTTCATTAATTTTTTTTAATTTGACTCATTTTTTGAGGTTTTATTTCTATTTTAAATTCAAATATTCAGCATTTTGACAGATATTTTTTTACATATTTTAGAAAATGGTATTAATTTAAACTGTTGCCAACTGTATAAACAGCGCAAACAATAATGTTTGCTTCAAATAAAAAAAATATTTGCACGTTACTATTATAAACAGAAAAAAACCTTCAAATTACAATTAAATAATTAGGTATAAAAAGCAGGCACTTATTGGAAATTACGCCATAAAAACTATATTTACATGTGAATTTTAAAAGAGAAAGGATATTGTAAAATAAATTCATTAACATGCGTTAGAAATCTGAAATAGAACAAATTACGTCACATTACACTTATTATGCAAAATAAACAAAAAATATTATTGCAAAACAGTTTAAATTTAAAAATTGCGCGAGACAAAATATTAGAGGTTAAATATTAGATTTTTTCAAAATTTTATTATTTGTCGTTTGATGTGAGGTGTTCAGCTATATGTATGCAAATTTTTATGTTTCAACATAATTAGGGGCTGAGTTAGAAATATTGCTTTAAATACACATGTTACAGCCCAGAGGGTTAAATATTAGACTTTTCCAAAATTTTATTATTTGCTGTTTGATGTGAGGTGTTGAGCTATAAGTATGCAAAATTTCATGTCTCCAACTTAATTAGGGGCTGAGTTAGAAAAATTGCTTAAAATACACAAGTTAGAGCCCAGAGAGTTAAATAATAGACTTTTTCAAAATTTTATTATTTGTCGTTTGATGTGAGGTGTTCAGCTATAAGTATGCAAATTGTCATGCCTCCAACTTAATTAGGGGCTGAGTTAGAAAAATTGCTTAAAATACACAAGTTAGAGCCCAGAGGATTAAGTAATAGACTTTTTCAAAATTTTATTATTTGTCGTTAGATGTGAGGTGTTCAGCTATAAGTATGCAAAATGTCATGTCTCCAACTTAATTAGGGGCTGAGTTAGAAAAATTGCTTAAAATACAGAAGTTAGAGACCGCCGGGTTAAATATGACTTTTTCAAAATTGTATGATTTATCGTGTTATCGCAAGTGTTCAGCTATAAGTATGCAAACTTTCATGTCTCCAACTTAATTAGGTGCTGAGTTAGAAAAATTGCTTAAAATACACAAGTTAGAACCCTGAGGGTTAAATATTAGACCTTTTTCAAAATTTTATTATTTGTCGTTTGATGTGAGGTGTTCAGCTATAAGTATGCAAAATGTCATGTCTCCAACTTAATTAGGGGCTGAGTTAGAAAAATTGCTTAAAATACAGAAGTTAGAGACCGCCGGGTTAAATATGACTTTTTCAAAATTGCATGATTTATCGTGTTATCGCAAGTGTTCAGCTATAAGTATGCAAAATTTCATGTCTCCAACTTAATTAGGGGCTGAGTTAGAAAAATTGCTTAAAATACAGAAGTTAGAGACTGGAGGGTTAAATATGACTTTTTCAAAATTTTATGATTTATCGTGTTTCGCAAGTTTTCAGCTATAAGTATGCAAACTTTCAATTCTTCAACTTAGTTAGGGGATGAGTTAGAAAAATTGCTTAAAATACCTAAGTTAGAGCCCAGACGGTTAAATATCAGACATTTTCCAAAATTTTATTATTTGTCGTTTGATGTGGGGATTTCAGCTATAAGTATGCGAAATTTCATGTCTCCAACTTAATTAGGGGCTGAGTTAGAAAAATTGTTTAAAATACATAAGTTAGAGCCCAGAGGGTTAAATATTAGACTTTTTAAAAATTTTATTATTTGTCGTTTGATGTGAGGTGTTCAGCTATAAGTATGCAAAATGTCATGTCTCCAACTTAATTAGGGGCTGAGTTAGAAAAAATTGCTTAAAATACAGAAGTTAGAGACCGGTGGGTTAAATATGACTTTTTCAAAATTTTATGATTTATCGTGTTATCGCAAGTGTTCAGCTATAAGTATGCAAACTTTCATGTCTCCAACTTAATTAGGGGCTGAGTTAGAAAAATTACTTTAAATACACAAGTTAGAGCCCAAAGGGTTAAATATTAAGCCTTTTTCAAAATTTTATTATTTGCCGTTTGATGTGTGGTGTTCAGCTATAAGTATGCAAATTTTCAAGTCTCCGACATATATAGTTTCTGAGAACGGGCTCTGTGACAGACGGACAAACAGACAGGCAAAGGAGTGAGACAGGTAGCGTTTCGTTAGACGGACGAAACTCTAAAAACATGCTGCGGATGACTGTAACAACATCCTAAAATTACATTACCATCAGCGATCTACCAATGCCGAATTTAGTTTATATTCGTTTCATATATTCTTATTCTTTTGTGCGGCCCTGTAAAATAATTATCAACATTATATACAGTAAAGCCTCTGAATAGCGGACACCCCGAGAATGCAGAATTTGTCCTCTATTTAGTGGTGACCGCTACTGAGAGTAAAACATGTACAGTTATTTAAGAGTTGGTAATCGAAAAAATGTCCGCTAAATAGAGGTATCCGCTAATCGGGTGTGTCCGCTATGGAGGTTTTACCAGTAAAACTTCTGAATAGCGAACACCTCGGGAGGGCAGAATTTGTCCTCCATTTGGAGGTGTTCGCTACTGAGAGTAAAAAATGTACAGTTATTTAAGGGTTGGTAATCGAAAAAATGCCCGCTAAATAGAGGTGTCCACTAATCGGGTGTGTCCGTTATGGAGGTTTTACTGCATAATAATATCATCCTTTACAAAAAAATTGCATGCTGTATGATAGACAGACAGACATCCAGATAAAGATAACCTCCGGATCAATAAACACTCATGTCTTTTGTTTTAATCATCCACAATTGTATGTTATACAACATGCCAGATTTTATACAACAGGCTAAAAACGGTCACCGTGGTACGGAATACTGTATTATTATTTGTTTGCCCACCAAAACTGGTTGCCACGGATTGTTGCAAGGTTTGTGACAACGTGGTTGAAACTGATCTATTCAATATTACTGCGTGCGTTTTTTTTTTTATTTGCTCCATGTGTTCAAACCAGTTGTCTACGAAAACATCAACCGGTGAAAGTGACGCACACCAAATTTCTGTGACGTATGCAGATAAATTGTGCTTTTTTAAGAGTTTTTTCTATATAATTTTTAAACGGTTTAGAACTTATTTTTCATAGTAGGTGCATTCAGTAGGCGACCCTCATAGGTACCTTCTGGTGTAATCAGAAACGAAATTCGACAAATATTTTTTGAGTTATGCTTGACGAAAGGTTTTTATTAGGCTTTTTTTTTAGTAGGACATGGCGTTAATATCCATCGTAGTAGTAAAGTGTCCGGACAGTAATATTTCGCTGAGTATTAGCCTTCGCTTCGCTCAGACAATTAAATAACTGACACCACTAAATTTAACTGGAATCAGTATACAAATTTAATCAATAAAAGTTTTAAGTATTCTAGCAGTGTCATACGTTGTTCATGTAATAGCCATCCGCTACGGCTGTGGATGGCTTAAAATAAAACAAACTAACGACGCGCTTTCTCAAGTACAGTCACAGGCCCTCATACATGAAAAAAATGTCTATACTTGATTTGAGGCGTGGCATCTGAGACCACGAGGTCGTTCTCAGATGTAGGGAAATTAAAGTAAGTGTATTTAGCTATTAAGGGAAATCCCAAGTCTAGGGAATTTTCAGAAGATACCGATAACTTTTCCAAAATCTAGGGAAAAGAAGAATTTTTGTTTGTGTTCTGTGTTTTTCTGGCAATGAACATGAATAAGAGATAATTCTGACTGATGAACGAAAATGAAAGATGGGTGTAAGGTAAGGTGAGAAATATCCTTTAGCAATTCTTTGCTTAAAGGAGGGGAGTGACGCTTTAGGAGATTTTCATCCACTTGGTGATTTTCTTTTCACTTTCATTTCTCGGAATAAGGATCCTGAATAACTACTTAATGATCACAACATGGACCTAACAGTTGTTTATTTTTGCAGATTCCAACGAAACTTGTCTTGTCGTTCAAATTCTTAGAGTAGAAAAACCATTTATAGATGGCAGAATTTTATCGCCTATTTCTAGAAGCTTTATAAACGGAAATTGCGGTAGATAAGGTTTCTCATTTGGCGGTGGTTGGGACAAGGATAGGGAGGGGAAGGGATTAGATCTGTTTCTTTTTTCTTTCTGGGGTATTTCTGAGTAATACCAATTAAGGAAAACATTCACATAATTTCCCTTTTTTAGAAATTTTTATTGAATACCTTGTAATTATATCCATAACGAAAAAGAAACTATATATGCAAAGCAACAAAAGAAATCTGGATAAAAAAAGTTTCCAAAAACATAAAACACCCTATAAAAAACTTTCTCTATACATTTTAAGTATCAACGCTAATAGTCTAAGAAAACGTCAAAAAACACGTGATTTTAGCTAGGCTCATTTTTTTATATGAACTTCCATATTATGGTGTAGTACGTATGCGGAAGGTCTGGCTGGCGGGAGACGTTGCGTTTACCTGTGAGAGAAGGGGTTATATGCAGGTGAATAAACTTCAAAATTACGTCATTTTAGCAAGGCTCATTTTTCTATATGCTCTTCCATTTTATGTTGTAGTACGTATGCGGAAGGTCTGGCTGGCGGGAATAAATATTTAAAAGGAATTTTTAAAAGTGAAGATTTAACCTAGATGATTTTCTAAAACATTATTGATCGGTACTGAGTATACCGAAAAAATATGAAACTATTAATATGAAGCTAAAGCAATTCAAAAAAAAATTACAAGCTTGTTTAATGAGAATGGTATTTTTCAAATGTCATTCATAGACATAGGACATTTTTCAAAATATAAATTATTACGCAGGCACGTTATAAAAAAATTAAATTTTGTTTCTTAATATGTATTCATCTTCTTGTAAAACACCCATATCTAAAAGCTCGACATGATTTATACACTTTTTGCAATTGGAAATATAATTCTCCTTTATATCAGCTATTTAAGGGAGAAAACATCTATTTTGAGTACTCAGTATAATAATTCTGAGAACCCTTTTTAATCTTTTGCATACATTTTCTTTTAGGGTGGATTTACAGTAAATAAATTTACAAATCAATCTATTTTCCCATAGACATTATATGGAGTGTCTAATCTCAAAAGAACTTTCTTAGTTTAACAATGAATTTTACTATATTAAAAAATCAAAATCAGGTGATTGCCGAAGATACTAAAAACTAAAGGACGAAAAAGAGGTAAAATGACTGATTAAAACTTAATAAGTTGTTTTAAAAGATGTTATTTGTAGAGGTGCCGACAAAATCTCATCGTAGCTACAAAAGCCGCCTTTGTGTAAATCCATCGCAAACTGAAAGCCGAAAAATATCCAATACTTTCTTATTATGAATAAGGAAGAAATTAAGAGGGAAATGGCGTTTCGAATACCATTTATGTCAATAATCTATAAGATTAAATAAATGAGTGAAACAAAGAAAACTGCATATCATTTCTCTTTTGCATAAAATATAAAGTTGTTATGAATCAAAACTCCCAAAAAATCTTACCACTGGGGCCCCTAGGCTCACTCAGGATTTTGGATTTCATAAAGTTAACCCATTAAAGCTGGTTGGCAAGAAAACTTGCCATGCAAGGCAAACAAAAATTTTAAATTTTTATACCAGTACTTTAGTTTGGAAATTTTCACATTATCTAATCGCAGATTTTGAGTGCTTAAATAATTCAAAATTACAAAGTCGCAAAAACTGGTGTCGAAGAATTAAGATGAATAAAAAACTTCTAAGTATTTCTGTCGCGCCTAAAATCTTTGACGCCTTTGACATCTAGTGCTACCATCTATTGAGGGAAAGAAAGTTTATGAATTTGTTTTTGTTTCATCCCAATCTAATGCAGTGCTTCCATCTAACAGGATTTTTCGAAACTAAGATTTCAAAATTTAATCTTTATTAAATTTAACTCATTTTCTCGTCCAAAACAGTAAAATAAAGGACAACATTTATTTTAGTTTCACCTTTACAGTGTTTTGAAAGATTTTATCAACTCAATCAATTACTTTTAACACTTAGAGAATTGTTTTGATGAATAATTTATTCTCGCAATTTTTTAAATATCTTATTTTACTGAAATGTTGCACACTTTTTGGCGAGTAACGATTTTAAAGAAAAATATAACTGGAACAACTCCACTCGACTTTCTGAATAACTGTATTTTCCGTGTGTGTCCACAAAGTTTAAAAGAGTGCAGCTGGATTGAAACGTTGGACTGGAAAAATGTTGAAACTGGAGACATTACCTCAGTGCAAATAATGCTAGATTACATTGCCGCAATATTTATCACTTATACTTGTCGCACTAGCTTGGTAATTTTTTAACCCTTTCCGACACAGTGTGCCCGGGTCGGGATACCTAATTTTAATTCCAAACTTACCATCAGCACCAAGAATATTTTAGTAAAATTTTGCTTTTACAATGAATAGTGAACAGTGAACAGCAGTGCAGTTCCAGGGGCTACCTATTTGAAGATCAAATCCACGCCCTGTCGATGAGTATTTGTAGAGCACATCATAAAGAAAACAGGAAAGGTTAGTCTAAGTGCAGCGAAAAGCTGCTTACGAGTGTCGATAGCTCCCAGCACTCCGAGAGCTAAAGACTGAATGAGAGAAAAAGAGAGGAAAAAGTCTATTTACGTGGATGGCCAGATGGGCAGCCAATACGAAAATAGGAGGCGGGGCTTCACTGTTACATGAAGTCCGCTGTAAAAAATAGACCGATAGAGTAAGAAAAGAGTTGTTCAAGGTTCATGAAAGCCGAAATGTCGCAAGCCAAGTCCAAACATAACCAAAAAAAAGACACTTTTCAGTGACCATACATTTAAATTACAAAATAAGAGAATAAATCAATTTTAAAAAGTGTAGGAGCCATAAGCGAACTTATGACTCGCTACTAGAGAAGTTAAAATTACTGCTGATCATCTCGCTGAAGGCGAGAAGTTTAGCTATAGAATTTTCTTTAGATTGTATCGCTTCGAGGACACTGTTGAGTTTTATGGGGATTTCGTTAAATGAACTTACATTTAGTTCTTGTTTGATTTTAGATAGGATTTCAGTTATCGTGTTGATAGAACCTGAAAATTCCTGCAACTCATAAAGCTGCTGAGTGGGAGGCGGAGCCTTGGATAATGAAGAAATTTTATTGGCTGAAGGTACGATGACGTCCTCAGTTTGTCTCTGTGATTTTTTGGCAGAAATTTTTTCTTTTTTACTTTCACCAACTATTTTAGCGTATGATTTTTTAAATTGGGGTTTGAGGAGAAATTGCGAACAACCTTTATAAGATGAAGGGTGTTCTAAAGAGCAGTTAGCACATTTAGGAGGAGGTTTTGTAATTTCAGAAGAATTTTCCTTAGCGGTAGCGATGTCTTTTTTAATTTGGCAGTCTGGGGACAGGTGGGGACCACCACATCCCACGCATTTGGGATTTAAATGACAGTTCGTACTTACGTGGTAGAACTTTTGACAGCGGTGGCATTGAGTTGCTTTTTTAGAAGGGCGAAATTTTTCAACTTCAACCCTTAAGCTACAGATAGCATTAACTTTAAAAATTTCGTATGACGTAGCATTTTTAGGAAGTTCCAATAAGTAGAGAGGGAGGGGTTTCCCATCTCTACGACTTTTTAGTTGAGACATTTTTAGAATAGTGAAACCTCTACATGAGAGAGTTTCTTTGACTCTTTCAATATCGAGAGTTCTAGGCAGGCCTCTAATGACCACTTTCAATGGAATGTCCCGATCCGGTATAATATAGTGCTGTACAGCAGTTTGTTTAAAGTGCTCGTGAAGCGACATTTTGTCGCGGAAAGTTGTTGGGGAGATACGAATAAATTCTCCTGCTATTTTAGCTTCAAATTTGTACTTGTTACAGGATGAGAGTTCGTTGAGAAATTCAATAATATTTGGAATACCTGTGACCATTAATGGTTTGGGTCTTTTTTTAGATTTTTCAGGAGTTTCATCATCATTATTAACGTCACTAGACTCCGATTCCGAAAAACTTTCGTTATCATCGTCTTTAGGGGTTTCATCGGAGGATTTTTTAGCAGCAGTTTTATGTTGCACTTTACTTTTGCGTTTTTTACTTTTCTTTTTAACTGGGGTAAAGCCCTCATCAGTGTCCATCATTTTTACGCTACCATCTTGCATTTTAGAATTTACAACGAGTTGGATAGCATCCAACATATTGTTGGCTTTGCGAGAAGTTAAATTAGTAAGTATTTCTAATTTATCAAAAGTAGTTAAAGTATACGGCTTATCATTAAGCATAATTTCAGAAGGACCATTAAACTCATTAGTATACTTAGTTAAAAGTGCGGAGTAATTAACTCTATTGCTTTTAGAATTGTTAGTAGAAAGAGAAGACACAGAAGATGTGCGACTCATCATACCATTACCGCCAGAGGCAGCAGGGGCAGACCCGGGGGCCTGAGACGTCATCAGAAGCAAGAGCACTGACAGGAACAATCTAGCTGGGGCTTACACACACGCTAGCTGAGGTGTCTTATGCAACAATTGGTAAACTATAAAATTCATTTTCATTCACGAATTCTGGTGTGACACTTAAAATATTACGTTTCCGTTTTAAGAGCTGTCATAGTTATTTTAGTACCGGTTTACGTCTATTTTCGCAATTTCAATCAGAGCGATAATTTTTTTTTTCAATGCGTTGGAAATTTCGATTAGTGCGAAATGCACGGAATGGTAATCTAATTTTAGCAAGTGGGGGGGGTTCTGAATTTTCATGAAAATAAAACAAATTTCAGAAATAAGATGTGACCGATAGGGGGAATAGTCGAAAAAAGCTGTTTCTTTTTATGCGGAGTAGCAGAACCATCTGACTTTGCCCATGTTAACCCTTTCTGGAGCGGTGGTATGTTTATGAAACTTTATTTCTGTATTATAAAAAAAAAAAAAAAAACTTTTTCTTGAAAAAATGTTTCATGCAAAATATCTAATCAAAAATCAGCAATAATTATCTTGTTGGTCTAATCTTCCATAATCGGGTTCATAGCCGACGTTGGCGACGAAAATTCTCAAATAGTTCTGAAAACGCTGAAAGATGTGGTTTTTATATAGATTTATTATACTTAATTTTACTCTTCTACAAAAAAGAAAAAAAGCAAACCAACCAAATGACACAGCATTCAGTGAAACTATTTCTACATTATGAAAAACAAATTTTTTTTGGAAAAATGTCTTGCGCAAAATATCTAATAAAAAATCAGCAATAGTTGTCTTGTTGGTCTAATTCTTCCATAATCGGGTTCATAGCCGACGTTGGCGACGAAAATTCTCAAATAGTTCTGAAAACGCTGAAAGATGTGGTTTTTATATAGATTTATTATACTTAATTTTACTCTTCTACAAAAAAGAAAAAAAGCAAAGCAACCAAATGACACAGCATTCAGTGAAACTATTTCTACATTATGAAAAACAAATTTTTTTTGGAAAAATGTCTTGCGCAAAATATCTAATAAAAAATCAGCAATAGTTGTCTTGTTGGTTTAATTCTTCCATAATCGCGTTCATAGCCGATGTTGGTGACGAAAACTCTAAAATAGTTCTGAAAACGCTGAAATATGTGTTTATTTTTTAAATAGATTTATTATATTTAATTTTATTCTTTTATCTAATATGGTTGCAGATATACAGTGTGATGCTCTAAAACTTTCAACCTAAAACCCCAAAAACCGTCGTAGGAGGTAAATTTTCAAAAATCCTTTCATATTGTTTGCCCAGGTCACAACAGCAATCTACTGTTCTTTCGTAATCCTGACATTGGTCTTTTCGGCTTTGCGTTGATTTAGTCAGTCAGTAAGGAGTTCGTTCTTTATTATAGTAGTTAACAGGATCCGTACGGGTACCGTTATTTACCAGGTAAAATATTAGTATTTTTTCATATAAAAAAATAAATCAAGTTCAAACGTGCGAAGTTTCCCTTTATTTAAGGACATATTTTCTAAAAAAAAAAAGAAAAAAAATACTGGTACCGAAGAATTTTTTGGTCTGGAAATTCCAGGACCCGTACAAACCCTGGTTAAGATAACTTTAAAATCGACTTATTAATGTTTCTTCATTGTCACATTTTAAATGAAATTCCGGAAGTAATAATAAATGAAATTCATGCAAATTAAATATATTTTTATTTAGAAGTTTCAAATAAATCTGTAACATATACTTTACAGCAACAGTTTCAAGTGGGAAACTATATCATAGTACATTTATATATTGTTTATTTAGGTATATTTGTTTATTTATTTTACATTATTTATTTACGTATTATTAATTTAAGTATGAAGAAAGTTGGCTGTGAATCTATTGTAGTTCTTTCTCTAGAATGTATCTTTCGATTAATGCGATAATATTACAGAATAAATTAACCGAACTAATGGAGGGAAACCTATATATGTTTTGTTTTACGTATTATTTACAATTTATGACAGTAAAATAAAATAACGTTAAATATAATTGTCAGTTTCAATTCGTTTATTTCCTTTAATGTTTAAAAATACCTCATATAATGCGTTGCGTACTCTTCCATTCTAAGGATTTTAAGGGAATGTTTTCAAACGATTATCGCAGCGCGTACCATATTCGAGAATATGCATGATTACTGGTTACGCTAGGAATGCACAAATTATGGATCACATTTCATTACTGAATTCTTTTACTATATCAGAAATCTTTCAAGCAATGACACTTATATATTTTAGCTTAAAAAATTCTTTTTTTTTTTTTTTTTTTCATTTTAAACTGTTTAGGATATAAATTCTTCCACTTCGTAGTAAATGATTTAAAGTTATGTAAAACTGAATGTAAATTTTATTTATTAGCCCCCGAAATTCTATTTATTTCGGCCAGCGATTAAAGTGTCGTCTCTAAAAAATAACGTTCCGTTATATAAGCCAGCCGTAAAACAAAACAGATGTATCATTGCACGGGATAATATCTACAGCTATTTTTTAAACTTCGAAGCAGAGATGAGATTTCTCCGCTTTTTCGCATACCAGTATAATTTTAGAGAAAATGTTTTTAAACGGAAAATACTGCAACTTAACAGAATAACATTTTATTTAATATTTTACTAGTATCCAACAATATATTTCAGTGCTAATAAGCCTGTAAAAATGAAATAAAAATGTAAAGGTAAACATCACGTAGGTTTCTTTAACAATGACGCGTTTACTTTCTAATTATTAAAATTAAAAAATGAACTAACAGCATAGCTATCAAGATGTACGGTTTTTTTTTTTTTTTTTTTTTGTTGTTGTTACCGCTAAAATTAATAGAAATTTCTGTTTTATTTCATCGCAGATTTTTGCGATTTAAATAGCCAAAATTTACTATTAAATTTCAGTGGTAAGAAAAAAGCGTAAATGTTGGTAGCTATGGGTAAAAGTAATTTCCAATTTTATCTTTGATTTAAATTAAATAAATGAAGTTTTAATAGTTTTTTGTTCGCATGTCGAATCTTTCTTTTGCGTTAGATAAATGAAAAGCTTCATAAAAGGCATTTCATTTTATTCTTTATATTATTTAGAAAAAAAAAGATAAAATGTTGAAATGCCTCTAACGTCACGGAAAAAGTACTTGCTGCACATTCATTTCAGGCTCTGAGATTGTTACTGATTAGTAAATATTCAAAACGTGCTTTGTCTTATATAAACTGGTTTTAAGTTTTTAAAGTGTATTTCATAGTAGAGTGGGAGGTGGTAATTCCAATTCAATATTATACAGTATTATGACGATATCTTGATGGTTTTAAAGAACTCGTTTTCATTCAACATCGATTTTTTTTTGTTGTTGTTTCTTTGGACAAGTTAAATGATTCAGATTAGGTATATGAACCTATTTTTTCTATTATATTAGCAAAAAAAAATATTAATAATAAATAAAATTAAAAATAAAATACATAGTAAAATACTTTAACGTCATTAATGCACGTTGGAAAGGTATTAGTCTCGTTTTGCACATACATATTGGGACTTTGAAGTTTTTACTAATTGGTAGACGTTTCAAAATAAGTTTATCTTACATAAACACGTTTATGTTTCTTAAATTAGGTGCAGCGGAAGGATTTAATTCCTATTTAATAATATGTGTCTTAAAACGATATATTTATGATTTCGAATAAAGAATATTCATGTAACATAGAAATTTTTTATGTTGAATAACATAATTCAAAATGTTCATAAAAAACATTTGAACCAACTTTATATATTTCATCAGCAAATAAAAAACAATAATATTAAATAAATAAAATGCTTGTAATTATACAACATTGAAAAGGTGCTAAAAATTTTGTTTACGCATTCTTTTTAGGCTTTGAAATTGTTATTGATTGGTAAACATTAAAGAATAATTTTATCCGTTAAAAGTAAGGATCGAACGAAACAAGATTTTAAGACCGAAACCGAATTTCGGTAATTTTCCTATTTTCGGCCGAAGACGAATACGAAAATATTTAAAGCTTTTTTTAAGTAATTAATACATACGAAAATATACAGAATTATTAATTAATTATGCGTGTTGCCCAAGTTGGCCTTTGCGCCTCTGACCAAAACTTTTTATTTCCGTTTAAAATGAAAAGTAATTAATTCATCTAGGACATAGAATGGTTTTCTAATTATACAAGTTTTCATCTAATTAAGAAAAGCTTTAGGTATACATACCTCGATTTATCTTTTATAATGATTTTTGTAAATTGACATCTGTTATAGTAGAACTTTCTCAAAGAGTACTCGAAACATTTCTGCGGTTTCAACCAAAAAAAATTTCTATTACTGTTAAGTCTGCAGCTTTTAATGAGCACTTGAAAAGCATGTTAAAAGTTATTCATATATGCATTGTTTGCTTTATAATTTGCACTCACATCTTGAGTCAGCCATGTATGTCTGATAACAGTGAAGTTCAAAGCAGTAAATGAAGAGTGTCTTGTTTAAACCGACACAGCTCAAATAAAAAAAATGACAAAAATTCAAAAGAAGAAATGAGATTTTTCGAACACAGATAGTTTCGGTCAGCCCGAATTTTTGACAGCATTTTCGCCGAAAACAAATGCTCATGAAAACTGATATTTTGGGCAGAAAACGAAAACGAAACCGAATTTTCAGTAGATCTCTAGTTATAATTACATTATCGCTGAATGCATGCGTAAGGGTGTCGGCATCTCTGACACTTTCACAGCTAACATAGCTATGTACCAAAGATGTTTGCAGACCAAACTTTTATATTATTGTTTTACGCTTTTTCGGCGTTTTTTTTTTTTTTTTTTTTTTTTTTTTGCTTTAATAGAATATGACTTTTGGTAGATTTTCCAAGACATTATTTTCACATTTTAAAAATAAATAAATAAATAAAATATTTGTTGCGGGTGTGACATTCAAGAATAATTTTATTTCTTATAAGCACATTATCGCTTAATATATATATACGAGTAAGGTGTGTCTGATACTTTCACACACAAAATTGTTTTGTACCACAGAAGTTGACCACCTAAACTTTTATATTATTATTTTATGCTTTTTCCACGTTTACTTACCTTAATAAAACAGGACTTTTGTGGATTTTCTAGGCCATTATTTTCATATTATATAATAATAAGAAGAATAAACAAATGAATTTTTTTTTTCGCGTGTGTCAATCAAGATATTTTTTTACTGTTATAAATACATTATCGCTCAAAACATACGTACTGGCTTATACAGCTCTGTACTAAAAGTTTACCACCCAAACTTTTTCATTGCTTTTCTATGCTGTTTCAATGTTTATTTACCTTAATAAAACTTGAATTTCGTAGATTTTCCAAGACATTATTTTCACATTTTAAAAATAAATAAATAAATGAAATATTTGTTGTGGGTGTGACATTGAAGAATAATTTTCTTTCTTATAAGCACATTATCGCTTAACCACTTAACTGTTTCTTTTTTTTTTTCGCAGAATAAATTAAAAATAATGACCTTGCTAAAATATTTGGCTTTGTACAATCGAAAAAGGTATGCCATTTAAAAAAATAAAGGTTACAGTTAAAATTAAGTGGTATCGAAAAGCTTTTAGTATCGAAGATAGCAAACTGTCTTTGTCGCAGTTAACCCTTTCAAGGGCGGTGGCTAGAGTTTCTAGCCACCTAACTTTAATTCTAAAACTGACAAATGGCATCAAGAATATTTTAATAAAATTTTGCTTTTGAAACGAATGAGCAAATTAGTTGGCTTTTTTTTTCTAAGAAATCCGTGTGAATATTCTGGTGTCAGTCAATTACTTCATCTTTTTACGAACAGAATTCTTCTGCCCCTGAAAGAGTTAAACTTTTTAAGACTTGCCCAATATTTAAATTCTCCTTACCACGTGGTAAGGTTAGGTTAAACTACACCCGCCATGCAGCCAGCATACACGTCTGCTCTGTTCAACTGGTAAGTTCGAAATGATGGTGAAGAGATGACACGTTCGGATGTCCTCCCCTTCCCCCCTGATCACCAACGTTTCACCGCTCTTGATCGATGACCTTGACTATTGTCCGAGACGAAGATATTTGAGTTCCGAAATTTGGGCCCGAGATGAGAATCTGTCTATTGTTACCTGTGGTATTATAGTCCAGCTATGTAAACGACCACACTTAATTCCCAGCTGTTATTATGTGTTGCGTGGTCAAGCCAAAGCAACAGTTTTACAGGGATTAGCTTTAGTTCATACTATTAACTAAAATTTCGTTTCAAATTACTAACACGTTGCTTTTAATATTTTAAAGTATGAGTCTTAAAATAAATTGGATATGCTTTACACTACCCAATAAAAATTAAGTATTAAGTACATATTCCAATGCTTTTAAGAGACAACTTATAATGTTTAATCTTATTCATTTTCTGTTCACTTTTTATAAATGAGGGCGTGAAAAGTAAGAATGTTTTTACAAGAAAATAATTGTTGTAAAAAATAATTCCATATATTAAATATTTAATTAAAACAAATTGTTGAACACATTAAATTTTACATTTAAATATATATATATTTATATCACTGTTTCATAAATGAATAGCTTTAAAATATCGTATTCTTCACGCCATTACACATTATAATAGGTAAGTAGAAAAAAAATAATATTAAACATTAAAAGAAATGCGTAATCTGATTACTTTGATCAAAAATTTAAATAGTTCATAACTCTATGAGTTTGTTTAATGACAGGATTGAAAAATTGTGATTGCCGTTACTGTTATACTGCCGCGAAATAAAGGACCATTTCAACGGTTAAATTTTAGACAATGAAAGCAGAACCAAAAGCTCATCGTACAACTCCCCTCCCACTATCGAACAATTTATTTCTCATCACGACCACTAAAGGTGCTACTTTGCGGCATCTTTCAACATGGGAATATCTTCGCTTTATTATCTATCCAGCTTTGATCTTAACAATTTAGATTTATAAGAGATGCCAATCACGGACAGTAAGCATGGAGTTTAATAATATAAAAGTATTTAAATATCAGGGCTACCAAAGGCGACTATTTTTTAATTCTAACTAGCACCACTTTCTCAAAACAGAAATCCTAAACATACACTTTGACAAAATTTGCAAGAGTAATATACTTCAAAACTTATATTAGAAAAGAACTAGTGCGAACAGAATATAAAAATAGTCGCATGTGGCAGCCCTGAAATATGAAACGCTAGACAGATTTGAATACATTTTCAAAGCGAATAAATTTAAAATATATACATACATGTATATGTCGTAGGCTAATTGAGAAATCCGGCTCTTTGCAAACAGCCTAGGCTCTTTGCAAAGAGCCGGGCTAATTGGAGAATCCATCTCCCTTTTCCCAATTAGCCTGATATTGTTCAGGCTAATTGCAAAGAGCCTAGAAAGCGTTAGGCTAATTGAAAAATGACCACTTATTATCCGATCAGGGTGATATTTTTAGCTCACAGGCTATCAAAGCCTGAGAGCTTATGTTCCCGCCGATTCTGTATGTACGTGTGTACGTACGTACGTACGTATGTACGTAACGCGATAACTCTTGATAGAAATATCCGATTTGCTTCAATTTTTTTTTCTAGGTTCATTCTGATGAGGTGCTTCCCTCATTAGGTTTTGGGGTTCATTGGTTAAGGATACAGGGGAAAGAGGGGGGCTAGTCCCCTCCCCCTTAATTTATATAAATGGGTTTTTCATGCAGAAATATTCGATTTGCTCCAAATTTGGTATACCGGTTTATTGTGTTAAGGAGCTTCCCTGATTAGATTTGGAAGCTCATTATTTAAGTATAAAGGGGGGAAATGGGGCTACCCCCCTTAATTTAGACAAATCGGTTTTTCATGCAGAGTTATTCGATCTGCTCCAAATTTCGTATACCGGTTTCTTATGTTAAAGAGCTTCCCTGATAAGATTTGGGGGCTCATTAGTTAAGTATAAAGGGAGGGAAGGGGGGATAGACCCCCCCCCCTTAATTTAGATAAGTGGGTTTTTCATGCAGAGTTATTCGATCTGCTCCAAATTTCGTATACCGGTTTATTATGTTAAGGAGCTCCCCTGATTAGATTTGGAGGTTCATTAGTTAAGTATAAGGGGAGGAAAGGGGGACTAGACCCCGACCCCTTAATTTAGATAAATGGGTTTTTCATGCAGAGTTATTCGATTTGGTCCAAATTTCGTATACCGGTTTATTATGTTAAGGAGCTGCCTTGATTAAATTTGGTGATTTATTGGTTAAGTATAAAGGAGTGACAGGGGCTAGTGTCCCCTTAATTTAGATAAATGCGTTTTTCATACAGAATTATTCGATTCGCTTCAAATTTGATACACCAGTTTATTACGATATGGCTTCCTTCATTTGATTTGGAGCTTCACTGGTTAAGTATAAAAGCGGGGAAAGGGGAGGCAATTGCCCCTCCCCTTAATTTAGATAAATGGGTTTTCATGCAGAATTATCTAATTATTTTAATTTTTTTTTCAACCGGATCCGAACTTGAAGGTTCCATTTGAAGTCAACCCGAAAACCGACCACAACCAGGTTTCGGATTGAGTTCAATTAGAACTTACAGGTTCGGATCGGGTTGCCGGAGATTATTTTGTCTGGCTTGCATCGGGTTATAGTTCTTTGGAATATTTTTGTCGGTTAAGATTTGGTTCGGGAAGGGTTTCAGGTTGACTTCGAATGGAATTTTTAGGTTCTGGTAGCGTTGCGTGTCTACGGAAACTAATTTGTCTTGTTCGGATCCGGTTATGGATCTTTGGGATATTTTTGTTGGTTATCAGATTTGGTTCGGGATTTTGGGTTTTTTCAAATGGAACTCTCAGGTTCGGGTCGGATCGCATGTAGACTGAAATTATTTTGTCTTGCTCGAATCGGGGTACGGCCTGTTGTAATTTATTTTTCGGGTTTGGGTAGGGTTATGCGTTAATAAACCTAATAAAAAGAATTGCCCAGTTAAACTGATGGCATTGAGCTCACACGCTATTCACACTAATTGTATATTATACTCTTATTTCAAAGAATAATGCCCCTCAAAAAATAAATGATGGTATTAATCCCCGTTGCCCCCCCCTTTCTACTTAACCAAAGAACCTCCAAATTTAATCGGGGAAGTTACTTAACATAATAAACTGGTATACCAAATTTGAAGCAAATCAGATAATTCTGCATGAAAAACCCATTTCGCTAAATTAAGGGGGAGTATTAGCTCCCCCATTTCTCACTTTATGTTGAACCAATGAACTTTCAAATCTAATCAGAGAGGCTCCTTATTAGAATGAACCTAGAAAAAAAACTAATCTAAATTAGATAATTCTGCATGAAAACCCATTTATCTAAATTAAGGGGAGGTGCAATTGCCTCCCTTTCCCCTCTTTTATATTTAACCAATGAACCTCCAAATCAAATGAAGGAAGCCATATCGTAATAAACTGGTATATCAAATTTGAAGCAAATCGAATAATTCTGTATGAAAAACCCATTTATCTAAATTAAGGGGACACTAGCCCCTGTCCCACCTTTATACTTAACCAATAAATCACCAAATCTAATCAAGGCAGCTCCTTAACATAATAAACCGGTATACGAAATTTGGAGCAAATCGAATAACTCTGCAAGAAAAATCCATTTATCTAAATTAAGGGGGGGGAGGTCTAGCCCCCCTTTCATCCCTTTATACTTAACTAATGAACATCCAAATCTATCAGGGAAGCTCCTTAACATAATAAACCGGTGTACGAAATTTGGAGCAGATCGAATATCTCTGCATGAAAAACCCATTTATCTAAATTAAGGTGGGGGTCTAGCCCTCTTTCCTCCCTTTATACTTAACTAATGAACCTCTAAATCTAATCAGGGAAGCTCCTTAACACAATAAACCTGTATACCAAATTTGGAGCAAATCGAATAATTTTGCATCAAAAACGCACTTACCTAAATTAAGGGGGGAGCTAGCCCCCCCTTTCCTCCCTTTATACTTAACTAATGAACCTCCAAATCTAATCAAGCCATCTCCTTAATATAATAAACCAGTATACCAAATTTGAGCTAATCGATTAATCCTACATGAAAAACGCATTTATCTAAATTAAGGGGAGAGGCAATTGCCCCCCTTTCCCCCCTTTATACATAATAATGATCTTCCAAATGTAATCAGGGAATCTGCTTAACATAATTAACCGGTATACCAAAATTATAGCAAATCGCATATTTCTGCATGAAAAACCCATTTATCTAAATTACGGGGGAGGGATAGCCCCCTTTCCTCCCTTTTATGTAACTGATGAACCTCCAAATCTAATCAAGGCAGCTCCTTAGCTTAATAAACCGGTATACCAAATTTGGAGCAAATCGAATAATTCATCATGAAAAACCGATTTATCTAAATTAAGGGGTAGCCCCCTTTCCCCCCTTTATACTTAAATAATGAGCTTCCAAATCTAATCAGGGAAGCTCCTTAACACAATAAACCGGTATACCAAATTTGGAGCAAATCGAATATTTCTGCATGAAAAACCCATTTATATAAATTAAGGGGGGGACTAGCCCCCCTTTTCCTTCTTTATCCTTAATCAATTAACCCCAAAAACTAATCAGGCAAGCACCTTATCAGAATGAACCTAGAAAAAAAAAATTGAAGCAAATCGGATTTTTCTATCAAGATTTATCGCGTTGCGTACATACGTACGTACGTACACACGTGCTTACAGAATCGGCGGGCACATAAGCTCTCAGGCTTTGATAGCGTGTGAGCTAAAAATATCACCCTGATCGGATAATAAGTGATCATTTTTCAATTAGCCTAACGCTTTCTAGGCTCTTTGCAATAAGCCTGAAAAATATGAGGCTAATTGGAAAAAGGGAGATGGATTGTCCAATTAGCCCGGCTCTTTGCAAAGAGCCTAGGCTGTTTACAAAGAGCCGGATTTCTCAATTAGCCTACGACATATATATTGTGTGGTCGTGCTGTATGAGGTGGCTCTATTTTTCCTTTTAAAATGGATTATGTAAGTTTAAGCCGTTTAAGAGCATGTTTTTAAATATTTAATGTCTTAAGTTTTTCGACATCGAAGTAATGATGTTTGTTTTCGTGATTTTAAATAAAATTATAAAAAGTTCGACGTGTCTTCAGTATATAATCAGCTGGTAATGACTGTCTTCACTGCGTTTACTCTGCTCTGGCTTGAATTTAAGTTGTTTAAGCTCGATGAATTCTCACTGGTTATGGGCCAGAGCAGTTATTATACCAGCTGTAATATGGAATAAGTTTTATATTCCCGCTGAGTGCTGTGGCTCCTGTTCCTCTTTTACATGAGTGGTTCCTGCTACTGACGACTTCATGATAGTGAACGCCTTTATGCGACTATTTCTGGATAACAACTCCGTGTGCTTCCTATCGGTGACAGAAAGGAATTTTTCACCTACTTATGAACTGGATTAGAACAAGAGTTTCACTTCTACAGATTGTATGTAGGACTTTTAAGGACTCGACTTTTGAACTTTAAGTGCATAAGACTTGCCATATGAGAGTGAACGTAATAAGTAAGAATTTTTGTTACTTTTTACTTTCTTGAATGTTTTCTTAATATATTGTATATATATATATTTCTCTCAGTAATTAATCTTGTTTATATGTATATATTATAATGGATGAGATTGAATTTTTGACTCCAGACAACTACGCAATATGGTCCGCGGACATGAAAGTCCTCCTTATGAACCGTGGTTGCTGGGAGTTTATAGATGGTACAGAAAAACCACCTGATGATAGTGTAAAATATAAGGAAAAGCGTGACTATAATTTACGCCGTGATAGGGAATTTAGTTCTATATATTTAAATGTATCTCCTGATCTTAGACCACTACTTGCAGAAACGACTGATGCTAAGAAAGCATGGGATATCCTCCAGGATAACTATCGCCCTAAAACTAGAGCGGCAGTAATCTCCCTCCTGGATAAATTTTTCACTGCCAGGTATGAAGAGGGGGAAGGGATTGTTTTGTTTGCAGCTAGATTACGTACAATTATTAAACAATTGCAGGAACAAGGTCATCCATTAGAGGATCTTTATCAGGCTTTCCAGCTTATTCGTTTTTTACCTGACCAATTTTCTAGTATAGTTCTTAATATTTATCGTTATACTGACACTGATTTTAAATTTGATCCCATATTGAAAGAACTACTTTTAGAGGAAAGCCGCTTGCAACAATGCAATCTAGATAAATCAAATGTTGCATTTAAATCTAAATTAGAAAAACCTAAAGGCAAAAACATAAAACAGTATAGTAGAAGTAGCAGTAAGTATAGATCTACTCTCTTGAAACGCGATGCTATATGTAGCAAGTGCAAACTGAGGGGTCACATTGCACCAAATTGTACTTTAAAAATACCCAGTAAAGAGATAATGAGAAGGGGGGGGGCATTTGCCCAAATAGTAGTTTTGCTACAGATATGCTTGAAGCTCATCAAAGCTCTGTCAAAGGACAGGAGTGGCTTTTTGATACTGCTGCATCCACACATTTTTGTAAAGATCGAGGGCTTTTCTCCACATACAAAACAGTTAGGGGGACTGACATGTCTGTTGCTATAGGGGACATTAAATGTCCAGTTTTAGGCATCGGAACAGTAGGGATGTGTTTTTATGATAAGGGAAAGCGCCAAAATTTGGAACTTAAAAATGTCATGTACACGCCTAAACTTAGACGTAATTTAATGTCAGGTTCTGCCCTTGACAGCATGGGAATGTCTTTTTCATGTAAAAATGGTCGTTTGACTTTATTATCGAAAAACGGAAGAAAAATATTTACGGCTATTAAAACAAACGGTTTTTTCATTTGCAAACCAACATATCCCAACGTAAAAGACAAGAGGGCTTATTCAGCACAGACTCAAAAGTGTGGTAGTGATCTAAACAAATGGCATCGAATATACTGTCATATTAATACAAAGTACATTTTAAACACAAGTCAGAATGATGCAGTTCATGGTTTGCCAAATTTCAAGGAAAAAGACATGCCAACTTGTGAAGATTGTAAGATCGCTAAGTCTCGAAGGGTCTCGTTCAAGCCAATTGGCAAAACACGCTCTAGAGCTCCCCTAGAATTGATTCATTCTGATGTATGTGGGCCCCTTCCGGTCAAATCAAACGGAGGAGCTAGATATTTTGTGAGCTTTATTGACGACTATTTTAAAAAAGTAGTTGTGTACAAAAAGGTGAAGTTTTTGAATGCTTCAAACGGTTCCAAAAAAGGGCGGAAAGATTTCTAAATCGCAAGATCATAAATCTTAGATCTGACCATGGCGGTGAATATGAAAATACGGCTTTCAGTAAATACCTTGAAGATCAGGGAATACATCGTGAATTCAGTAACGAGTACACTCCCGAACAAAATGGAACTGCGGAAAATTTCAATTGTGTGGCCTTAAACGCTATAAAAGCTCTCTTACATGAGAGCAAGTTAAGAGAAAGTTTTGGGGCAGAAGCATTACTAACTTTCGTTTATACGTGGAACCGGGTCTGCCACGGTAATCAGACAAAAACTCCATTCGAATTGTATGGAGAAAGAAAACCATCGGTAAAACACCTGAAACCCTTCGGCAGTACTGTTTACGTGGGAAAACCTAAGCAGCTGAGAAATAAATTTTTAATGAGAGCCCAGAAAGGTATAATGGTCGGATACGCACTTTTCACTAAAGGTTACCGCGTATGGTTACCCCAGGAACGTAAAACGATAGAAACTATAAACGTTACTTTTCCGAAAGAAGAGCGCAGAGGAATCATACTGGGTCCAAAGCGAAATACCTACAGCTCATCTGATGAATCTGAATCAGACTCTGATGAAGAAACGAATGAGGAGGGTAAACCCGAAAAAGATACAAAGGAAGAAACGGAGCCAGAAGATATGAGCAGCGTTCCGGCTCAAAGCTCGTTTCCTAATCAAGAAAATGTCCAAAACGGTTCTATACCTGATACGTCTAAAAAAGTTCTTTTTACGCCTGGATCTTCTAAACCCCAATGGGAACGACTAGCTATAAAACGAAAAGAAGAACGAAGACATGACATTTACTATCGTATAGTTGGAACTAAAACTAGGATAAAATCATGGATAGAAGTCAAAGCTTATTGTGAGAAACACAATATACCTTTTAAAAGAACAGATTTTGATTTTCGTATTTCTAATACTTATTCAGGTCGAGTTAAAATACCTAGTGACGAAGAGTCTGACAATGAAACAATCGAAGCTAATTTTGTAGATATTAAAATACCTTCAAATTATAATGAAGCTTATAATTCCCCCCAGAAAAGAGAGTGGTTTAAAGCTATGAACGACGAGATACAAACAATGAAAGAAAGAAAAGTCTGGACTTTAGTCCCTAAACCTGACAAAACTACAATTGTTAATAACCGATGGGTTTATACTGTAAAACGTAACGAGGATGATAAAATCGTCAGATACAAGGCACGATTAGTTGCTCAAGGTTTTCGTCAGAAAAAAGGGATAAATTACGATGAAGTGTTTAGCCCAGTTATAAATTTTTCATTCATTAGACTTTTCTTTACCGTTTTAGTTTGTTTATGCGGCTGGTCACATTTTCAGCTTGACATTAAAGCAGCATATTTATATGCTAAACTAAATAATGAAATTTACATGTATCAACCTCAAGGATTTATCGATAAAGACTATCCTAATCATGTATGCAAATTAAGTAAAGCTATCTATAGTTTAAAACAATCTGGAAGGGAATGGTTCTTTGAAATAAATTCAGTTTTGATAGAATTAAGATTTAAACGCTTAACCTGGTGTAACTGTGTATATGTCTTTAATGAAAATTTGGTTCTTCTGCTTTATGTAGATGATATTGTTCTGTTTGGAAAAACCCCTCAAGATATAAAACAGGCAATAGACAAGCTACGAAATAAATTTGATCTTAAAATCCTTGGGAAAACTAAAAGACTTTTAGGAGTGACATTTGAGGAGGAAAATAAAACTTTATGTATACATCAATCTGACTATATTTCAGAAGTATATGAAAGGTTTAGCAAGTTTAATATTCCAATAACATCACTACCAATCGCAAAAGGAATTGTTTTATCTAAAACGGATTCGCCAACTACCGAAACCGAAATTCAAGAAATGAGTAAAATCCCGTACCGTAGTTTAATCGGATGTCTTGCGTACATAGCAAGTCGCACACGTCCTGATATTAACTTTGCAGTTAATATATTTTCTCAGTTTCAGGAAAACCCTGGCATGGTTCACTGGAATTACTTATTAAAGTTATTGGGTTATGTTAAATCTACGCAATACTATAAACTTAACCTTTCAAGTATAAAAAGTTTAAAACTTTCATGTTACAGTGATGCAGATTTCGCATCAAATCGAGATGTCCGTGTTTCGATTATTCTATTTTTAGATGAGGCTCCTATTATCTGGCGCACGTTTAAACAAAAATGCGTAGCACTTTCTACAATGGAGTCGGAATACATAACGTTAACGGAAGCTGCTAAAGATTTACAGTGGGTAATACGCATTATTCAGGAATGTATAAATTTAAGCATATTTCCAAACGAAGTCAATTTTTCAGCTCAGCTCTTGTGCGATAACCAAGCTGCTATAGATTTTTCACATTCACCCATCGAAAATAACAGGACAAAACACATTAGTGTTAGATATCATTTTCTAAGAAATTTAATTTATGAGAATATATTCACCCTCAAATATGTAAGATCGAAGGAAAACTTTGCAGATATCCTAACTAAACCTCTCCCCAAAGAAGGGTTAAAGACTTTTGTAAGGAAATGTTTTTCAGTTTAAATAAGTATAAAAACATTATGAATTCTTATATTCATATATAAAAAGTTTAGAATACATGGTATATATGTATTTGCTAATGTGAACTGTTTTTTAATGCACTTTTTGTATAGCAAATTTAATCTAATATTTTTAAAACTTGGTTATTGTATAAATGTAGTTAATGTGTTGTATAAAGGTATTTTCGTTGTGATCACAATTTTTTATTTTTCCGATAAGTGCACTTATCAACGTCCCCCCCCCTTTATTTTTTTGGTTAACAAATACACTGCTCAAAACAATTAAAGGATATTTGAAGTTTTATATAAAATAAAGATATAAACGAAATTTTTTTTTGCCGAAAATAGAAGAAGAGAATCACAAATGCAAATTTTTCTGGTTTTCAAACTGTGGAGTATGCAAATTTTGAGTTCGACGTCAAAAACGTCGCTTCAGCGGCAGCGAATGAAATTTGACTTTCAACTGGATAAAAGAGAATGAAAACAAGGATGATCGGCATTCAGTGATTGCTTTGTTTCGATGAGTACGATGTCTCAGCGAAGTCATTTGACAGATTCAGAAGCTTTGAGAATTGTTGGTAGGTTAGAAGGGGGCCAAACTCAAGCCGAAGTAGCGCAAGCCATTGGAGTGTCACAAAGTGTCATTTCCAGGATCTGGAACCGTTTTTTGGAGAGTGGATGTGCAGGCCGAAGACCAGGGCAAGGTCGTAGACGGGCAACAACGCCCAATGAAGATCGGTATTTAGTGTTAACAGCTCGGAGACACCGAACCATGAACGCTACTCTTCTCCAACACCACCTTCGCTCGGCTACAGGCACCACGATTTCAACTCAGACTGTCCGAAACCGGCTCCATGCTGTAGGTCTGTATGCTCGCCGACCGATGGTATGTGTTAGATTAACATCAAGGCATCGTCGCGACCGAAGGGAGTGGGCAACCGAGCATGTCAACTGGAGGAGAAATGAATGGAGCAATATTCTGTTTTCTGACGAGTCCCGTTTTTCTGTGCATCCGGATAATAGGCGTATTTTCATCTGGAGGGACCGTGGCAGTAGGAATAATCTTGCGTTCGTGCACGAAAGTGTCAGATTTGGCGGTGGAGGAGTGTTGGTGTATGGTGGCATCTCCATTGACGGGCGCACTGACCTCTACATCATTCGAGATGGAGCTCTGACTGGTCGCCGATATAGGGATGAGATCCTCAGACCTATTGTAGTCCCTTACGCTGCAGCAATCGGAGATAACTTCATTTTAATGGACGATAACTGTAGGCCACATCGTGCAAACCTGGTGGAGGATTTCCTTTTCGAGGAAGGAATCGTTCGAATGGAATGACCAGCGTGTTCTCCAGACATGAATCCAATCGAGCACGTTTGGGACGCTCTAGAAAGACGAGTTTCTGGCCGCCAACAACCCCCACAAACTCTCCAAGAACTGGAAAGAGCTCTTCTGGAAGAGTGGGGCAGAATACCCCAACTCGTCATTAATAGCCTCATTGAGTCCATGCCTCAAAGGTGTTCAACCTTGCTGGCCGCCCGTGGAAACCATACCCCCTACTGAAAATGATTTTCTTTGAAGAAAACACCTTTTCTTATTCTTTTTTTTTCATACGCACAAATTGTGTTTTTTTCCTTTAGTACACAAATGCGCATTAAAATGCATTTTTTTCTGCCAAACATGTGTAATTTATTCTCATATAACCTACTATGTCTGTCGACCATGCATCAATCAGCTAAACAGTTTACTAGATACAAAATCCACCTAAAAGTGCAATATCCTTTAATTGTTTTGAGCAGTGTATTTTACATGTTGTATTGTAATGCATCCAAAGGATGATGGTTTAAATGGTTAATTGATCATTTTTTTTTAAATATTTGAAATGTATTAAAGTTATGTGTACATATATTAATGTTCGGAATTGTGTTTATATTTGAATGTTTTTGAAAAGTACAGGTAGCGCAATGTTTTAAAACCTTTACCTTCTATTAGTGTACATGAAAATGTTTATATGCTGAAATATATTTTTGTTTTAAACTGAAAAATTAGATTTTCAGCTTTTTCAAATATGTATTAAGTGAAAGGTTACCTTGTTCACGAAAGTGTATGTAGAAGTTAGATATTTTTTATTGTTGCAATTGTAATTATGTATAATGCATCTGATTCTTTAAACTCTTTTGTATGTATGAAAATTAAATTTTATACAGGAGTATGAAGTTACATCTCCTTTGAAAAACTAAAGGTTTGGAGTTTAAAGGTTAGTTTAATGTGATTCTAAACTATGTATGCTCGTAACTACGGGAGGGGGGGGCTGTGACAGGCAGGTATGCGAGTTTTTCGCAAGTTAAGTGTGTTTAACTTATTTTTAATCCTCCTGCCAATACCTTGTCCCGAGCTGCGAGCAAAACATCGTTTGCATCCACACATTGCCGGTTTTCCAGCTCTTTTAGTCAGTCACCTCGCATTCTGCGAAGTCTTCGTGTACTGCTGAATGCGGGGAGTTTTTCTTCTGTTACTGTTTATTTACAGCATCTTGCTTTATGCAAATTTTTCGGCAAATGTGTGGTATGACGTAACGGTTTAACTGAATGTATATATTGTGTGGTCGTACTGTATGAGTTGGCTCTGTTTTTCTTTTAAAATGGATTATGTAAGTTTAAGCCGTTTAAGAGCATGTTTTTAAATATTTAATGTCTTAAGTTTTTCGACATCGAAGTAATGATGTTTGTTTTCGTGATTTTAAATAAAATTATAAAAAGTTCGACGTGTCTTCAGTATATAATCAGCTGGTAATGACTGTCTACACTGCGTTTACTCTGCTCTGGCTTGAATTTAAGTTGTTTAAGCTCGATGAATTCTCAACAACAACAAGCCACAACAACTTTATTTTCTTTTTCCATTACATATTTATATAACTACAAATGGACATTCACAATTACATCATCTCTTACCCGAGAATTCGAACCCGGGCACCAGCCGTGGCAACAGCTATCGCTACTGATCACGCCAACTGGGCGGCATCGCATAGACATATCAGTACTAATATCAACATCAATAACAAAGTAACGAATACACACAGTCAAAGTTAAAGTTTTTCTTTTAGAAACAAGAAATATTCACTAGGAATCGAACCAGATTCGTCCAAGGTACAATATATGGGTATAGCTATATAGGTATATATAGTGAACCATCTTTCCATGAAATGTCTATAGTGGTAATCTTTGCGGTTATTTTTGAAAATTAACGAATCTGCGAAAAATCGGGTATGGTCCGTGTCAAAAGCATGTTAGACTAATCTGGAATTTCATTTGTCATTTTATAATGCGCCGACATGCTCCTTAAGTCGTATCTCCATAGATCTTCCAGTCTTGCCTATATGTGCATTATTTCAATCACTACACGGAATCATAGACACAACACCTGTTAATTTTGTTTTCTCATGTTTAAACATGTGTCTATTGGAAAAAGAAATCAATTTATTTAATGGTTTAATTAGTATAGAATGTAGAGAATTAGAAACACTCCAATATTAAATGATTTCAAAACAGATGAAACTTTCTCTGAAACACTATCGTAATATGGTAAACAAACAAAACTGTTAGGTTTAAACCGTTGAAAAGGGGGAGGGTTTGAATTAATCATTTCCAAAGTATTCTTGAAAATATTTTTAATCGGACTTTTTGGGTAACCGTTATTCTTTAAATTTCATAAATTTTATTTCTTTCAATTTCAAAAATTTCGGCACTACTACAGTACTTTTCAGCTCTATATGCTAAAGTTTTCAAAAGTTTCCTGCAGACTGAAGTTGAAATTAATTGTAAATTAATGTCATTTTTATTTTGAATAAGGATATCCATAAATTCAGACTTTAACACTAGAACGCCCGGAAATTTGACGTAAGTTTCACAAAACTATGTCATACCAGAATTTTTATTTAAAATTATTTAACCGATTTATTTAACGTATTTCTGTGCGAGTTTTATTGAACTTATGTTTACTCAAGTGCGTCTTAAGTATAAAAAGTATTTGATGCTTCTTAGTTTTAATTTTGGCTCTAGTTACTTTTATGTGGAAGAATTTTTCATTAATGCGTTTATTTAGTAATGGGCCAATTCGAGATCTTTTAAGAATCGATACCTTAGTTTTCGAAACTTTTCAGAATCGATTTTTTGTACCCAGTTGTACTAGCATTGAGAAATTTTCCAAGCATCGTTGAAATAAAACTAGATGAGGGGCGACGTTTCGTCTGTTTTACTCAATGTTTAGTCTACGTAAAATCGTTCTCTTTTTTTAATGGTTACATGTCATGTTCAAATCAGGGTATAGGACCAGGATGAAAAGCATCTTTTTCAATTGATCAAATGTTTATTTTGCGCATAATAGCTTCTTTTTTGTTAATGATAACGTGCCTCATGTGCGTAATTCAAAGATTTTAGAACAATTGCTTTCGTTACACGTTCTTCAGTTTTGATAAATATACGATTTATCAAAATATATAATTTTTTGTTTTTGTATAATTTTTTAACGTTGAAATTTTTTTAGAATTTTGAGAAATTCTGCGTTTAAATAAGATGATCATTACTATTCAGAGACAGTAATTCTGAAATTCAAGGACACGTCGGAATCTTGAGATAAAGTATCTTAATACAGTAAATTCTGTCTAAGGCGGACTCTGTGCAAGCCCTAAATCTGTCTACCGCGTAAAATTTTTCAAGTCACGGTGAACCCATAGAAAATAACATTAATTCTTGCTGCATAAGGCGGAATCTGTCTAACGCGGAAACGGAAAGAATTTTAAGGTCCCACCGAAACCAAAATTTTGCATAAGGCGGAAAAAAGAATAATTTAAAAATGAGAGGCATTTTGTTTATTAAACTTTAAAACGGATAAATCAAATACTCAATGTCGAGCATGTTAATTAAATTTCCTATCACTTTGAAAAAGTTAATTCAAAAGGACAGGAACTGTTTAAATTTTAAGGAATTTATGCTTGTGCCATTTATTTATATGCAAAATTATATTTAAAACTTAATATTTCTAGTAGAATGAGCATTTATCAAAATATATATTTTCGAAAGTGAAATATATTTAACTTTAAGGATGTACTCAAATTCAAAGTTATAGCGTTCTGTCTCATTCTCGAAGTTTATTGGGGGTGGTGGTGGGGGGGGGGGGGCGTTTGTTTTTCTTTTTGTGTGTGTGTGTGTAAACTTCCAATTCGCATGTATTACAGCAGTACTAACAAATTGAATAGAGTTTTTCATTTATCTATAAAAACAAAAGATCTTTCCGAATTTCAGTTTTAAACTGATTTTCGAGTCAGGAAAATCAATAAAAAATCATTAAATTCGAGGATTTTTTTTTGGAGGGGTGGGGGAGCTGTTATACATAAGCCGGAATATTGTCTACCACGGAACATTTTCTGAGTCCCGATCGATTCCGCCTTAGACAGAGTTTACTGTATTTAATACTTGATACTTTTTGACTTGATAACCTTAGTAAGCATATTTCATAAACTAAATATGGACATTTCGTTAGGAGGTGTTGGGGTATGATACCTAGTTGTTACTTTTCCTAATCATGAGCACTGGCAAGTGGGCAGGGGAAAGCTATTTCTCCTCCATGGATTTTGAAATTTAATTAAATATTTTTTTTTCATTTTGATATTTAAAGAAAATCATAAAATTAATTCTTCCAAGTGACTTTAGACTTAAAAAAAAAAAAAAAAAAAAAAAATAGGAATTTTACGTTAGGACGGATCTATCTCCCTGAACGCTACATTACACCCCTTGTTTAAGACTAATTTAATTTTTTTTTCCTTTTAACGTTTATGCGTTTAATACTTGTCTTAAAAAGGGGATTTAAGGTAGCAGAGCTTCCCTGACAAAAAAAAAAAAAAAAAAAAAAAAAAATTAAAAAAAAAAAATTAAAAAAAAAATATATATATATATATATATATATGTAGAATTTGAATTTAAACATACTTCATTTTCTTTATGACGTGCATGATCAGCAAATTAACTGAAGTTCTGGTATTTTTATTATCCATGATTTGAAAGCACGGATTATGAAAATTCACGATCACGAGAACGTGTTCGGTTGGGACATCACGGCTGGGACATATTTAAAATTAGAAAAGAGTCAGTCTATAAAATAATATTGTTCATGAAGCATCGGCTTATGAGATGCCAAGGAAGGCACTGTTAGGCCTAATCCAATTGTTCCAAAGAAGTATATTATAGGTTTTAAGTGAGAAATGTATTGAATTTAAAGAAGGTATCAACGAAGTGGTGTAACATTATCTTTATAGAATTGTATTAAAGTTTAGTGTTGTTATTCCAACGTCTAGTTATCCAAGTCATCTATAAATTAACATTTTACATATAATCTTCCGACAAATATGGGGGATCGATGCCGGAATATTAACCCATTAACCGCCAAAACTACACAGAAAAAAATAAGACCTAAAATAGGTAAAAAAAAACCCAATTTGGGTTGAAAGATTCTTAGGTTGAGGTTACCCAATTTGGGTTTATACCAAATTGGGTCATGATCCATGCCTGTTTTGGTTATCACTATGTATCCATTTTAGACACCGTTAAATACCCATTTTGGGTATCTTAAGCCACATTTTGGACACCACTCAGAATCCATTTTAGGCAGTGTTTAATATCCAATTTGGATATATTAACACCCAGTCTGAATATTACGAAGCACCCATTTTGGAGAATACTTAACACCCTATTTGGTCATGCTAACATCTATTTTGCACAATCCTAAATATATATTTTAGGACACATTAATACTCAATTTGGGTGCTTTTAAATACCTGTTTTAGGATAAATTCAACATCCAATTTGGATAAATTGAAATATTTTTCTTGGCATATTTAGTACCTATTATTTTGAACACACCCCAAATGATTGATACAATGTATATGAATTTATTTTAAATGTTAATTAACATACAACTCCATAGACTTTAGTGCTTTTATTAAGGGATAAGATTAAAATTTCAAAGTTAAAATAATACCCCCCCCCCAAAAAAAAAAAAATATTGATATTTAAAATATAAAACAATTAGCTCAATTTCGATTTTTTATGAGATTCCAATAATAAATAATTAAATAATTTTCTCGGCAACTTTGGAATTTTTTTATATCATATTTAGAATCTTTCTGCTGAAGATCTTGATTTGAAGCAAAATTACGACTTTCTTATGAGATAACTTATCAAATTAAATGTGTTATGCCAACAGCTTTTATAATTTCTTTAATTTGTCACATTAAAAGAAAATTGAAACACTAATTTGTATTTTTTTTTTTTTTTTTTTTTTTTTTTTTTGTCATTTTAAAAGTTAAAAAATTTCTTTGATAAAATATAATTCTCACCACAAGCAATAAATTTACTTTTAACATTAGAAAGACCAATTGGGGTGATTTTGATCGCTATAATCGAATGCCGAAAGCATAATTGTTATTTATCTCATGCATGGTTTTGTGGCATTTTATATGTGAATTATAATATTTAGGTATTCTGTCATTATCCATGCTTAACCCTTAAATGCGCGATTTTTTATTTTGTTTCGAAAAAATTATATATGATTCTCTGAAAGGTTTATAACACGGGAAAAATAATGAAAAAAATCAGAGATACATTTTTTATATAATACGTCAATCTTTTCTTCTGTTGCACTTCTGATAAAATTACTGTCGTGTGGCTGTTTTACGCTAAAATATTGGAAATTAGTAAATATTTTAATAAGTATATCTCCAAATACGTTATTTTATATAATTATATATTTTATAAAACTTAACCTTTAACCCTTTAATTCCCATGATATAATACGTTCTAGAAATTAGGTAGTTCAGAGAATCTGACTTTAAACCAGAAAGTTTCAATGGTTAATTTCACTTTATTTAAATACGGAATGTTTGTTATTAATTAAAGTAAATTTTGCTACTTTAATTTTCTGGTGTGAATTAGGTGTATACGAATAAAAAAATCTATTAAATTCAAAACACTGTTGTTTGCATATATGTAAAGCTGCGTACTAAAGGGTTAAAATGGAACCGAGTTACAGTTAATCATACCTTAAAAAACTGTGGAGTTCTATAGTTTATTCTAGTCTTATTTTCATATATGTTTTAATCTTTTATGACATTTGCATTTAATCTTCAAATCTTTGTCTAAAAAACAGATTTTAATGATTTAATTGTTATTCTTAAAAAATATGAAACAAAAATACATTCAAAACAATGTCAAATATATCATTTGGGTCCTTTTTTGCTCTATAAAAAAAGAAAGAAAGAAAAAAACCCACCACAAAATATGTTACAAATTATGAAAAATTATATATAGAACAGCATTAAAACATTCATTTTTAATATTTTATGGAGCAGGCAATTTTTTTTCACATGTCTAAATTAAAAACTTCATAAAAAAGAAAGAAAAATCTGTAGCCAGTAAATTATAAGAAAATATACAATTTAGTTAACCAAAAATTTTTCATGATCAATCACAAAGAAAGAAGTCTTTGAGTTTTGTTATTCCTCTGTGCTATGTCACTTAAAGCAAAAATAAGAGTACACAGTTAATAAAAAATAAAAATACTTTTTTGAGATTATATTAGACTTTTTAATACTGTTTTATATTGGAAATGTTATATAATGTATCCCATCTGCCCCCCTCCCCCTTAGTTTCGGCCCTGATGACAATCAATAATGTTGCAGCGAACTCATAAAATCCACTTTCATTTATAGTGGAACGCGTGTAAATGGGAATGTAACAAAACAAATTTGTTAGGTCAACATTTATACAAATAACATTACAATAACATAAAGTAACAAACAATTCAATAAATACCCGAATAAATCCAGTAATGGTACAGCGAGGGTTCTGTAAATATCGAAATAATTCGAACTCGTAAACACGACGCCACACAAACACAACACAGACGAAATGAAGAAATCAAACATGGCGCGCAGTGACGCTGCTATTTATCCGAATCAAGATAAATGGGTAGTAGTCTTTACCCAAATCAGCGCCCGCTGCTCATACCAGCAGAGCTGTAATCCAATTTGGGTGTTCACTGACCCCATACTGGGTATCGCAAAGCTGTGTCTATGAATATGTAACCGTTTTCACCCAATTTGGAGAGATCTAAGACCTGTTACGGGTCTCATACCCTTAAATAGGTATATTACAGCCCATATTGGAGTTTCGAAAGCTAATATGGGTGTTGTTTCATTTTGGGTGACATTCTAAAATAGGTTTAATTTTTTACTGTGTATAAGATTGAGATTTTCAACTTATTAGCTGAAAGTCGTTTGCCACCACAAACTGTAAAAGGCAATTTTCGCTTTATTTGATCTTTAAATTGTGTGTCTTAAAATAAGAGCAATTTTGTAATTGAAAAATAGTGGCGGGCTTGTAAATAATTTAAACATCTGCATTTATTTTGACTGTTGCGTGAACGCAACACCAGCGGGTAATGAATTAAGCAACTAACAGTGCAGAGTTGCCAACCTCCCGATTTTTCCAATACCAATAAAATCTTACAAAAATGTACCCTTTATGTAATGGGATAAATTGCGCGATTATACAAAGCAAGTTTTTCTGGATAAAAATATTGGTATTAGAAAAATCGGGAGGTTGGCAACTATAACAGTGGAATGAATAATCAATATTACGCAACGGAATCTTAACACTGGAAAGACGGAGAGCGGTCATGTTGACCACTACCAAATGATTACTTTTCGTTTCGAACCAGAAATTTATATATAAAACTAGTTTAAAACAAACGAGGGAAAAAAAACTACTTAAATAAATAAGTTAATAATTCTAAATAAAAATTCTGGTGTGAAATATTTTTATAACATTTGAGTAAAATGCTCCGTCTTTCTAGTGTTAAAAGGAAAAACAACTAGTAGTGGAATAGATAGTCAAATATTAATCGAAGACAAATTATTGTCAATCGCCAGTGTCAAAAGATAGATTGTAAATGAACAATTCAAGTGTAGAAACTATAATAATATTTATCCAAGTACAACTTTGAAAAACATGGGATACTTGAATAAAGCTAAAAGAATTGATCTAATAAATCTCTTCGAGGAATGCGGGATTGAACCACCAGAAAATTCGTCCTAATAAAGCTGATTAAAAGCTGGGAGGATTACGATGAAGATTTTATAAAGGATCGCCTAGAAGTAATTATGGCAGCTAGAAAAGAGAAAGCAGAAGAGGAAAGAGAAGAGAAGAAACAAAAAGCACAAGCAAAGATCGAAGAAGAAATTACGAGCAGAGATCAAAGAAAAGAAACTGAAAATGGAAATGGAAATGGAAGAGAGAAAATGGAGAATAGAATTGGAAGAAAAAGATTGCGAAAGAGAGTAAGAAGTTAAGAAATAACAACTACAGGAAAATTTAAGACAACACATCGATGTGAATACAAGGACAAATCCAGGTAAGCAATATGAATTGCTTAGATTATTAACAAAATATGATAGTACGAATGATATTAGTTTATACTTGGCTATGCATGAAAGGCAAATGGCGCAAACGGGTATTGATAAAAAAGAGTGGGTCAATTATTTAATTAACCTAATGCCATTAGATATGATTAATATAGTAACCAGGGAGAGTGAACCCGAAATGCATGATTATAATTACATAAAAAGTATTCTTTTAAAACGGTACAAACTACCGCCAGAAGAGTTTAGGCTGAAATTTTTCTCACTTAAAAAAGAGCCATCGGCTAATTGGCGCGATTTCGCTTATGAAATCAAGGTGTACTTCAAATAATGGATTTCAAGTAGATAACTTTGAGGCATTATCGGAATTAATTGTAGTTAATCAAATTCGGCATAATTTACCTGCGCAAACAAGGGCACATTTTGCAGAGAAATTGTTAGTAATAAAAAAGATAGACAACTTAGTAAACAAATTAGATATTTACGAAACGGCTCGAAGGGTTTGGAATAAACAATCAGTAAGAAATACAAGCGGGAGTTTTGAGGATAAACGACCGAGACTGGCTGACTACGCCAATTCGAAAATGCGCCAAGTTGACAATACACACACAATGTGAATCACGGCAGAAACGAGGCGCATATAATATGTTTTCGTTGTGGGAGACCTGATCACTAGAGTGGGAGGTGTACCATGGGGAGTAAAGCACAACAAGACTATTCAAATTACAACCCGCAACGTACTCAAAATTGGCGAGAAACGAAATACCAAGATTGGAGACACGCAAAGAAAAGTTTTTAATACGGGCACGTTAAATTGTAAGAAAGGAAGAATCCTGGATATTCAAGGAATAAAAAACAAACATAATAATCGATACAGGGAGTGATATTTCAATCGCTAATTCAAGATATCATACTGCAATAAACGCGCCAAAGTTAACCAGCGACAATATATCTATATCGGACATAGGTGAAAAAGAAATTAATCCAACTGGTTTTTCCTTGCATAAAGTTTATGTAGATGGTATAGAAATACTGGATAAATTTTACGTGATACAAGAAACTGACTATGATTTAATAATAGGTAGAAAGCAATCATAGGCCTGACGTTAAAAGTAGAGGAAGATGTTGTTAGAATAATAAACAACGATACAGTATGAGTAGGATACATTAAAATTAATAAAGGCCCTTTCAAAACAGATGAAGTAGCCACATCAAATATAGACAACGATAATCGAGGTTGGGAAGATACGGTTAATATCAACTACATAAATGCTGAGGTGGATTTGAATCATATTACATATTTGACTAACAGAGAAAAAATACGAGAATTAATAGAAACATACAAATCAAATAAAACAAAAGATATTGGGTTAAAGATGAAAATACTATTGGCGGATGAAAAACCTTGTGTGAACGACCAAGGGGGTTACCTCTAGTTGAGCAGGAAATCATCAATAAGCAAATACAACAGTGGTTGTAAGATGGGATCATTAAGCGAAGTTACTCAGATTTTGCGACCCCAGTAGTCCTGAGTAAGAAAAAATATGGGTCATACCGGTTATGTATAGATTATCGGAAAATAAATCGAAAAATATTAAAAGATCGCTATCCACTACCGTTAATTGAGGACGTGATTGATAAATTGCAGAAGACAAAAGTATTTACGACATTAGATCTCAAAAACGGCTTTTTCCACGTCGAAATTGATGAAAGCAGTCGTAAGTAGACAGCTTTTGTAACGCATGAAGGATAATACGAAAATTTACGTTGTCCATTCGGATTGTGCATATCAGGTAATCATTTTCAAAGATATGTAAACACAGTGTTCCAAGATTTACTGCGAGAAGGTACTATCATTGTATATATGGATGATTTTGTGATTCCCTCAGATGATGAAGAAGATGGGATAAAGAAGTTGAAGCGAGTATTAGAAGAAGCATCAGTGTACGGTTTAGAAATTAACTTCAAAAAATGGCAATTCCTTAAAAAGAAAATAGAGTTCTTGGGTTATATAATTGAAAATGGGACGATAAAACCGTCTGAAGCTAAAACAAAGGCTGTGCAAAATTTTCCCTAAACCAACTACAACAAAACAATTACAATCTTTTTTAGGTTTAACAGTATACTTCAGAAAGTTTATCCCGAATTACGCCAAAATCGCCAAGCCTCTAAGTGATTTACCAAGGAAAGTAAATGGTTTCAAATGTGAAAGAGAGCAGCTCGAACGTTTTAATGAGTTAAAGAGGATATTATCAACAAAACCAGTTCTTCAATTATATATCCTCCTGAGATTTGGCATCCATTTAAATGGATGTTTTGCTTTCTCCTTCTATTACGCTAAATTTCATTGTAACAATCTAAAACCAGTTTGGCATGGTAATGTATGAATCAAACATCAACATTCAGCTTTTGGATTTTGGCAACGGAAACTGCTTTGTTTACAAAATGGCGTAATAAATGAGTCAAGTTGGAATTCTACGTTCTGCTGGTAAGTTTCGTTTTTATATTATTTTAATTTGTTTAAACTATTTTTTTTTTCCAATTTTAATAGCAGATGTTAATACTTGCCTTATGTTCTTTATAATAAATTATATTCTTTCCCGTACTTTTAGCATTTTTTTAATTATTTTAATGCGGGTTATGGTCTGAACATCCATTTAGATGGATGTACTGTAAAGCAAAATTAAATAAAAAAAGCAATTTAACAAATTACAACGACCATTTCGAAAATGATTTTTTCAAAGACTAAAATTTAAGACATAAAAAATCGCACGGAGTTGATCATACATTACGTACGCCATGAATTAAACATTAATAGTGTTATTACACGTAAAAATTGCAAGCGACAAAAATCGGCTGCGGCTCGTACGTATTATCCACCTGAAACTTATGTATTATCCAAGCATTTCATTGGCTGTTTGGTAAAAAGCTTTTCCATCGTCAGATTTCCAAGAAATCTAACGACCCATTTTAAATGAAATTTCATTCTTAAACTTCAAAACATCCCACAATGTTACATTTTACATTGTCGTATAGAGAAAAATAAACGGTCAAGTGCGAGTATTATTCGCGCACAGAGGGTTCCGTAGAATAAATATATGAATTTGTACTTGTATTATAAAAAAAAACCCTTGCCAAAAGAATACTAAGACTTTGTAAAAAACTATACAACGTAGGGTTGGGTATTACTGTATATATTAGAAAAGTGTAAATATTATATCATGAAAGTTCAAAGAGATATGGAACCTAAAAAATATCAAATATAGCTATTCGTAAAACTCTTTTTTTTAATATTATCCTAATCTGTTTATGATGAACTTAATTCGGTATTGTCAATAAAAGCAGGGCATAGTTAAACTTCTTTTGGCATTTCATAAAACTAAATTCAGCGTAGTAATAACCTTTATTTTTACAGTGTAGCTAAAACAAAACCTTTGTTCAAAGTTTAAATTTGGCATTGTGCTATGCGCAATCGAAAGCGCGCTTCAAAAGGAGGTCTTAAAGTTGCAACGCCGCCTTGGTCAGAGCCGCGTTTTTCCAGATAGGTTTTTAATTAACTTTTAAAGTCACTCGAGGCGTATTGAGAGATACACTCAATGCAAACTATCGCGAATCCCACAGTATTTGTGCGATTCATTGTAATTAAACCTTCCGAGGGCAGTGCCCTTAAGAAAAGGACACCTAATTTTAATTCCAAAACAGACAAACGACACCAAGAATATATAATTAAAATTTTCCTTTTATCTTGTGCGTGAAAATAAGCAAGTTCGTATTTTCTAATAAATTCGTTCATAAATTCTGGTGTCAGTTCATTATTTCATAAGTTTATAAATAGAATTACTCCGTGCCGGAAAGGATTAAGTGGTCGCAGGACTCTTAAATCTTCAAAATTTAAGAAATTTTAATTTTTTTTAAATGTTAAACTCCTATCTTTTATGAATATTTTGTTATAATTGTTTCCTTGAAACTCCCATTAGAACAAAAGTTATGGCTTTCAGAATTATACCCGCTCAACAACTGAAGGGGCGTTTCCGAAACTTTGATGTCATTTTTCTGCAAATGGCGTTTTTTGGGCATATAACGCGCAGGATACCTCAAAAACTTCTGAATATTTTTTCATGAAATTTTCAAAGCATATATTTCGTGTTAGTCTGTATAAATTTAACCTAAAATTTCCTTTTTATTGTTCTAAAAAATACTTTTTTAGATGATTTTACTGTTGAAATTTTCAAAATTTTGTATTAGCTAAATGCAACATTGCATTAAAAATATAAAAACACTTTAAATACAAATTTATTTAAGTTCAGGGAAATTGTTATAATCTGAAGTATAAGTAAGCAACAACATTTTCATTCTAGTTGCAATATTTATTTTGTAATCCTGCGCGTAAACTGTTATGCCAATTTTTTTTTCGACAAATGTCTAACAGTTTCGAGACCCCTAAAAATACTAATTCTGTATTTTGCAATTTTTTAAATACCTGAAATGAAAGAACTTACTTATATCTTCCATCCAATTAAAATTGTGTTTTAAAATCATATACATTTTAAGACATTAAATTTTGAAAATGGTCTTTTTTTTTTCATTTTTTATGTTCCCGAGACCCCTTAAATTAGTATGTTTTCAGCAATTTGACGTTTATTGTTTTTATACTGTTACTGGACATTACATTATACATATCTATCATTAAAAGTCGTTAACTAGGCATAGAGTACGCCGCCCCTGTCCTTTTGTATGTCCAAACTGGCCGTATCTTTAAAGGTTAATATCTCGGCTAATTACCCATGATTTTTTTCAAAAATCATTATCAACATTGCTTTTATACCTCTGCAACGATAGGTATATCCACCGATGCTCAACAAATTTTCTGAATGCCCGTAAATCGAAATTTGTGTATGAGAGAAAAATGCTAATTTCTCAAACACTATGTGACCTAGGTTAATCGCTATAATTTTCCGGCAAGGTTTATATTAACGTCTACTACCTCTAAGTTTTTCATAATTTTAGTTTCAGTAGATTCGGAATTAGATGGGGGGGGGGGGGCATATTTTTGCACTACTTTTTCGACAATATCTTTGAAAATGTAAAACCTAAAATTCAAAGGAATATATTTTTGAGTTCAGCGTTACGAAAGCTTTCACAGGATACCCCACATGATATACAAAGAAAGGATTTTTTTTTCAAGTATCATAATTAGCCCCTCTACATTTTTACTAAATATATTTATGAATGTTTATTAATCTGAAAATATGTGGGTCAATGGTCTTTATTACTTCCCCGAATTTGAACTTTCCACGTTCCATAGTGATATAGTAAAATGGCTGTGACAGACAGACAGACAGACAGACAGACGGACAGACGCAGGAGTGATCTTATAATGGTTCCGTTTTCACTTTTTAAGTACGGAACCCTAAAAATTTACTTTTAAATGCAATTTGTTTGAAAGCTGTATCTCAATTTGTTTCTGAGTTATTAATTTTTTTTCTTGTAGTTTTTATTACTTTTTTGTCATAGTGGCAACAGAAATATCCATCTCTGTTGAAAGTAAAGGGAAATACAGATTACTGTATAGACCCATCAGAAAACGAATAAAATGCGGATTAAACCAATAAAAAGCTTCAGATATGCTTTTGATTTCCTACCCTGACGAGGACAATAACCATTTTTCCAAATGGTTAAAAATCGAAATTTATTCATTTCTTTAAAAACATCATATTTGATGTCTATTTGTTGAAAAAAAGTCATATTAAAAAAATATATGCATTATATTTTGCTTGGGTTTCAGGAGAATAAACAGGGATCTACACTGAAACTCCATACTGACACAAGCAGCCAAGGATTTGGCGCAGTTTTATTACAGAAAGGAGATGATGGAAATTTTCATCCATTACAATACATGAGCAAGGAAACTTCACCACAACAGGAGAAATGTTCAAGTTATGAACTTGAAGTATTAGCCCTAATAGAAGCTCTAAAAAATTCAGAAATTACCTAAAGGGAAACAAATTCAAGATTGTATCGGACTGCGCTGCCTACCAAAAAACATTAAATAAAACAGATTTAGCACCTAAAGTAGCGAGATGGGAATTACTCATCGAGGAATTCGACTACGAGATAGAACATAGAGCAGCAACAAGAATGAAACATGTAGATGCATTAAGCCGAAACGTGCCAATAACACAATCAGTTTTAGTGATAACTAGATCGCAAGGGGAAATAACGAAAAGAATCGCAATAGCGCAAAGGCTTGATGAACCTATACAAAACATCAAGTTGCTTGTTAAAAATGGATCATCCGATAATTACTTAGTAAAGATTAAGTAGATTAGTAAGTACTATACAGATTCGAGAACGTAAAAAAAAACGTTGTTGGTGCCGGAAGAGATGCAACGAGAAATTATATGAAAAATCCACGAGAGAGGACACTTTGTTGTATCAAAGACGGAAGATCTAGTAAAGCAAGAATTTTACATAGCTGGATTAATGAAAAAAGTAGAAACGATAATCGCGAACTGTGTTGATTGTATCTTATATAATAGGAAGCAGGGAAAAGCTGAAGGTTTTCTAAACCCTATACCAAAAGGAGACAAACCGTTGGAAACCTATCACATCGATCACATAGGACCATTACCTCTCACAAATAAAAAATATCAATATATTTTCACCGTAGTAGATGCATTTACGAAGTTCGCATGGTTTTATCCAATGAAATCAAGGTTGGTCAAGGATATAATATAGTCCGTCTCAAAAGTTTATGCACTCTTCACATATGGTTAAAAATAATTGAAGAAGATAATATATGAAGCCAATTTACAACAATTACTCGATATTTAATCAAAATCAAATAAAATAAGCAGTTTTTGTTGCTTAAAATAAAAATTAGATTTAATTTTTATTTAATTTACTTTTTTTCTGGAAGAAATACTGTCTCAAAAGTATAAGCACTTTATGCAAATTATTTTAGTAACACGGGACTAGGTAGGTGTAATGAGGTTGTATGACGTCATTTTCATATTTTATAAAAATATAAAGTGGAAAAATCATTTCCACTCGTTCTAAAAATGCCGAAGGGTAAAGAATTCCCAAAACGGGAGATTTTAAGAGTTTTTAAGTTGAAATCACAAAATAAAATTGTTTCTTAGTTTTCAAAAATTTTAAATTGATCAAAGCAATGTATCTATTTCAAGTACTCTCTAGAAATGATAATTTCAACCGGCAACCAAAATGTGGATGACCACGTATGACGTTTGTTGAGACGGATAGGAGAATATGGTGATTCCTGTTTAGATAAAATATGCCCATACAGCAAATTAAAAATAATCTCGGTGTACCTGTTCAAAGATACAGTACATAAACATATTAAAGAATGTGATTACATCATACTAAAGAAAATGGCTTACAAACAATGTCTCAAACTACATCATTAACAAGCAAGAATGAACTGGACATGTGTAACATGCATTGACACATGTCCAGCAGGGGACAAGTGACTTACTGTTTTATTTAGTGATGGTAAAAAATGAAACTTAGTTAACCCTGATTGGCGGAACATGCATTGGCATGATCTACGAAAGGAACCAAGGCGTTTTTTCAACAGGAAGCAAGGCGGTAAGCCTGTTATGGATTGGGGGGATATTTGGTTTCAACAGCCTGTCCTCTCTGGATTTTCTAAACGGAAGATATAATTCCAAAAATATCAAGAAACGCTAAAGCAACGTTTCCTTCCATTAGATGACATTTCGGGGTGCCCTGAATGGATCTTTGAACATGTTAATGCCCCAATGTACATATTACATACTGCATAATTGTGGCTTTCGCAGAAATTTTTTTAAATTCTTGATTCGCCAGCTTCAAATCCTTGCATAAACCCGATTGAGAATGTCTATGGCATTTTAACCCGTCATGTTTACAGCAATGGAAAACAGTATGACTCTCTTGAAGAATTCCCAGGGGCCATAGAGAAAGTATGGTACTCTTTGCCGCCAGAAACCCTACAAAAACCAATAATTTCGATATATGCGCATTTATTTGAACTAATCCGAAATCACGGAAGAATAATTTGTATGTAACAGTTTTGTAAGAATGATTAATCTAGTTGTTCTTGCCATTGTGCATAAACTTTTGAGACAGTTTTCTTTGAAAATTTTTTTAATTATATTTTTTACAAAGATGTAATTTAAAATTTTCTACTTTTGATATCATTTATTTAAATGAATTTGTGAAATACACATATAAAAAAATGCTATTTATTTTACCTTTTTATTATTCATTAAAAATCAACATTTTATGCTTGTGCTTAACTTTTGAGTCAGACTATAGACAAATTGGAACTACAACAAACAACTTTCGGGAACCAAACTAGAATTATAACCGATAAAGGAAAAGCTTTTACTGAAAGCGAGTTCAAGGAATATTGTACAAAAGAAGGAATTGAGCCTCTAAATATAACAACTGGGATGACAAGAGGAAATGGACAGGTGGAAAGAATACACAGAGTGATGATATCCGTTTTGTCAAAATTATTTAGTGATGACGAATCCAAATGGCATAAGTATGTACCAAAATTACAAAGAATTATCAATAGCACAGTAACACGAAGTACCAAGTATAGTCCCTTTGAATTAATGACAGGAGTTAAAATGAAGGACAGTGACATGCAAAACATCAAGAAATTTTAGAAGAATAATTTACCGAATGTATGATGGAAGAACGCGAAGCCATGAGAGAAGAGGCAAAGAAAAATATACTCAAAATACAAGAAGAAAACAAGGTGCAGTTTCATAAGAAAAGATAACAGCCACGAAAATACAAAATAGGAGATATCGTCGCCATAAAGAGGACACAATATGGCAATGCTATCAAACTAAAAGAAAAATATTTGGGGCCATATGAGATAACTGCCGCCAAGAATTATGATCGGTACGAAGTAGAGAAAGTAGGAGGTCATGAAGGTCCAGGAAAGACGTCAACCGGGGCCGAATACATGAAGCCGTGGTCTATGGGTTAAACTCCTGGACAAGTCGGATAGATTAAGTATATGTGTATGTGTATTGAACCTGTAATAAAAATTTTATGTGAAAGAAAAATATATAAAACTCTCAAAAGTTTAGCTGAAAAAAAGTAAGCCAAGATGATGATGTCGGGACGCCATCATGGTCAGGATGGCCGATTTGTAGGATTTGAATTTAAACATGCTTTATTTTCTTTATGACGTGCATGATCAGCACATTAACTGACGCTCTGGTAATTTTATTATCTATCATTTGAGGGTTGAGGGTTGATTTTTGACGGCCGATTATCTACTCGAGGGACATAGGCCCTAGGGGGGAGTGCCCTCCGTGGGGGTCTTTCTAAGGGAACCTAACCCGTATTTACGCAAGGTTTCCCAAGGTTCGAAGAAAACCACGAAAACTCCGAACGGTTAGGCCGACGGGCGCAATTGGGTTCGAACCGAGCACCTCCCGTCTACCAGCTTCGAGAACAGAACCTCTCAGCCACTTATCCATGATTTGAAAGCGATTTGAAAGCACGAATTATGAAAATTCACGATCACCAGATCAAGGTTGGGACATATTCAAAATTAGAAAAAGAGTCAGTCTATAAAATAATATTGTTCATGAAGCATCGGCTTATGAGATGCCAAGGAAGGCACTGTTAGGCCTAATCCAATTGTTCCAAAGATGTATATTATAGGTTTTAAGTGAGAAATGTATTGAATTTAAAGAAGGTATCAACGAAGTGGTGTAACATTATCTTTATAGAATTGTATTAAAGTTTAGTGTTGTTATTCCAACGTCTAGTTATTCAAGTCATCTATAAATTAACATTTTACATATAATCTTCCTACATATATATTGGTAGAAACTTATTTATATTTAATTTTTCTTATTTCTTAAATTTTGGTATTGCTTTTTATGTTGATATGTTTAAAGATTGTTTTACACGAGAAGTTATGACAAAAAATTTCGTAGATTATTTCATGTTTATATTCTGCATTTTTTAAAAGCAGATTAGACTGTGGACCATTGGCACATGCATTCCAAAATCTTGCCTCACCCTAGATTTAATTCTGCCGGTGCACATTTCACTAAGTATTTGAAGTTACATCATATTATTTTCCAAGGATTAGGAGGGGAAGTCGCTGCCCTCCCCTGCATATATGCCTATGAAAGTAAGCACTTTGTCTTTAATTATCATAAACAAGAAAAATTTTCTTTTTTCGAAATGTACAATTTTAATTTCTACCACGAGTAATTATTTAAAAATTTGATATTTATTGAGCTTAAATATAAATTTAAAGAATTATATTCATTAGAATTGTCTACTTAAATTTAAATTCATAAGATGGGCTTAACTAAAGATATATTTGTATACGTGTAGCTTAGTTGAACTGATGACACACTTTGAAAAATAAAGCAAAACTTTAAAATTAAAATAGCGCCGATCATCCTACTAATAACAAGACTCCGTAAAAAAAATAAAAAAAAAAAAAAAATAAAATAAAAATAAAAAATAAAAAATAAATCAGCGCCGATTAGCCTGGTATTTGAATACTAGCGTTCACTGGCGCATCTTATAAAACTATAGAAAACTCGAACTATGAGAAATGGAAACAGTCGAAAAACGTACTCTTTGCCAAGTGGCTTGTATTCGAATATTCCTGACCACGTGAGAATAGCGTTGCAGGTTCACCGCGTAAATCGGATGATGGACCGATTCGAGATCTTTTAAGAATATATACTTTAGTTTAGAAAACTTTTCGGAATCGATTTTTTGTACCCAAATTTTGTAGCATTAAGGTATATATTCTTATCCACTCCATTATTATCCAGGCTCCATTTATCGTTCAAATAAAACTAGATGAGGGGCGACATTTCGTCTGTTTTACCCAATGCTTAGTCTACGTAAAATCGATCGCTTTTTTAAAAAGGTCACATGTCATATTCACATCAGGGTATAGGACCAGGATGAAACAGGATCTTTTTCAATTGATGAAGTGCTTATTTTGCGCATAATAGCTTCACTTTTGTTAATGATAGCGTGTTGTAATTGAAAGATCTTAGAACAATTGCTTTTCGTTTCATGTTTTTTAGTTTTGATAAATATACGGTTATCAAAATATATAATACTTTGTTTTTCGTATATTTTTTTAATGTTGAATTTTTTTTTTATAATTTTCAGAAATTCTGCGATTAAATAAGATGATCGATTCCATTCGCAAATAGTTATTCTGAAATTCAAGGACACGTGGGAATCTTGTGAAAATGCATCTTGATATTTAATACTTGATACTTTTTTTACTTGATAACCTTGGTGTGCCTGATTGGTGAACCTGAATTTCTGAAAGTAAGTATGGGAGTTTCGTTAGGAGGTGGTGGGGGGATGGTACCCAATTGGTTCTTTTTCTTATCATATGTGCTGGCAAGTGGGCAGGGTCAAGCCATTTCTCCTCCATGGATTTTGAAATTTAATTAAATAAATTTTCCCTATTTTATTATTTAACACTAGAACGCCCCGAAATTTTGCCCAATCTTAATAATAATAAAAAAAAAAAATAACACCAGAATTCTTATTTAAAACAATTTCACATATTTATTCAACCGAGTTTTCTCTAGTTACAATTTAATTAATTTTAAGAAAAAAATTCTGGTTCGAATCGACATTTTGTCACTTGATCGGTGTCCAATTGACACCAACTACACGTTCTAGTTTTAAAAAAATTATAAAATTAATTCTTCCAAGGGACTTTAGACTAAATTTACAAAAGACAAAAAATAATTATAAATTTTTCGTTAGGAGGGCTCTATCTCTCTGAACCCTAGATTCCCCTCCACGAGTAAGACCAATTTGTTCTTTTCTTTCCCTGTCAACGTTCACGCGTTTCATACTTGTCTTCGAAGAGGGAATTCAGGGTAGCACTGCTCCCTTGGCAATATAATATATATTTATATATTGGTAGAAACTTATTTATATTTAATTTTTCTTAAATTTTAATATTGTTTTTTATGTTGATATGTTTAAAAATTGACTTACGCGACAAGATCTGACAAAAAAATTCTTAGTTTAGATTAAAGTTTATATTCTGCATTTTTTAAAAGCAGATTAAACTGTGGACCATTGGCACATGCGTTTCAAAATCTTGCCCCATCCTAGATTTAAATCTGCCGACGCCCATGTCGCTTAGTATTTTAAGTTATATCTTATTATTTTCCAAAGAATTAGAAGAAGTCGTGTCCTCCCTTGCATCATATGCCCATGAAAGAAAGCGATTTGTCTTTAATTACTATAAACAAGAAAAATTTTCTTTACTGGAAATGTAAAATTTTACTTTCCACTACGAGTGATTATTTAAAAATTTGATATTTATTGTGTTTAAATACAAATTTACGAAATTTTTTTTCCATTAGAATCGTATTCTTAAATTTAAATTCATGTGATTGTCATCATTTTTCACTAAATATATATATGTATACTAGCTTAGTTGAACTGATGACACACTTGAAAAAATAAATCAAAATTTCAAAATTAAAATAGTGCGGATCATCCTACTAATAGCAAGATTTCTTAACAAAACAGAACAACAATAACAACAACAAAAAATCAGCGCCGATTAGCCTGGTATTTGAACTGGCGCAGTTTATAAAACCATAGAAAACTCAAGCTATAAGAAATGAAAACAGTCGAAAACCACTGTCTTCATCAAGTTGCTTTTGTATTCGACTTGCGAATAGTGTTGTCATGTGTACCGTTTAAACTGGAGCTCCAAATGCTGTGTATACCACTAATTTCTGACAGTTTATTTCGCCATTTTTAATCGCAGATAATTATGCCACTAGATAAGGCGAAGAAAATTACTTTAAAATACTGGTGTCCAGAACACTTGGAGCCGCTATTTACGCAGGACACCTGACTTGAGAACTAAGTTGAATCGAGAACACAAACATTTTGGTATTCGAATACTTCCATTATTTGTTTGTTTTATGGCTTCATCATTTAAAAAATATGATACAAAATATAGAATTCTTATCTTTCCAAATATTTTGGGGATTTCAATTTAGTTCTTTTGCACTAAATATATGTTCCATCCCGAAAATTAAACATAATTCAAATAATAAGCTCGCACATGTCAAATTGCACGCACACTTCAAGAAGTTAAAAAAGTCAAGTTTATACTAATTTAATGGGTAAAAGGTGTAATTTAAAACTTTAAAAACAATAAAAATAGGTTTAGTCGATTGTTTTGTTTGCATATTTCGACTCGACCCGTGTCATTTAAAAATAACTCAGATGGAGTCGAAAGATGTAAACAGTGGAATAAAGTGATTTTTACTGTTTTTAAAGTTTTATTTAGCGGCTTTTAGTAATTAAAATTAGTATATTATTACAAGGTGTTAATTTGTTATGTAAGTCAAGTTTAATTTAACATTAAAAAGTAATTTATTTGGTGTTAGACTGAACTCAATGTTATGTGTTTGCCGATGCGAAGATATCATGATATAGTTAGTCCTTTCACTATAGACCAGGAGTAGAAAGTAATTATATATTCATTTGTACCATTATTCACAAAAATTTGCGTTTGTGGTTGATTACACTTGAAAATATCCCATTTAGAGAGTAATACAGAAATTATTTTTCAAAGAGTGGTTAAAATGAAAAATAGTCCGCTGTGACATACAGAATGTTTCATAAAAGAAGGCAAAACTTTAAGAGGTGATAGTACACATCCAAACAAACAACTCTCATCAAAGAATGCATGGTCGAAAATAAAAAGCAGATGTGCTAGAGCGCATCAAAGGTGATGTTGTTATACGACAGGATTACCAGTTTGGTCTTCATTTTTATTCAGAAAATCCGAATTCGTGCCAGAAATTAAAAATAGTATTTTTTGCTTTATTTAATGACAGAAATTTTGCGATTACTTATAGTGCAGTTTATTTTGTTTCAATTTTCTGGTATGAATGTGAAATTTCGAGATAAAAATGGATTCCAAACTGGCAAGCCTCTTATACGAGGAAAAACACAGAAAGAACGATTAAGTGGCAAAAGCAAGGTTGGAAACTGCTCTCCGAACAATCGTTGAGCCTCTGAGCCATTTGCATCTGTAGTCGGAAATGAAACGCAAATGTTCTGTCGCATTTGGAAATTTGGTCGATGCAAACGTAAAAGCTCCATTCCTGCTGCAAGTTATCAGGAAAAAAACGACACTAATAGCATGCAAATGTTATATGGGGAAGAACAAGAACGCGTATGAAAAATTTCGCCTCGATTAATGCATAACAGCCGCTGATCCGACTGTGCAGCCGTCGCGGTAGGAATGTGTAGAAAGATGTTACCCTTCACTAATAGGAAAAAAAAATTATTTACATTTTAACTACAGAAGAAAATGGGAAAATGACTCAGAGACTCATATATTGTACATTGTACAGAGGCATTGTACATTGAGCGGTTTAACAACTTGTTTTTGCCACTTAACCCTCTCACTGCGCAACCCGAGAGATTTTCGGGCAACGTAAAATTAGCGAAATTTGCGCAACCCGAGATTACATCAGGGATGCATTTTTCCGTCTAATTAACTCTGCTTGATCATTCCCACTAGTTATTTTTTTATTCTAAATTTTGCCTTACCTAATCGGAGAAATTTCCCGATTGAATCAGATGAAAATTTTTGTTTTGAAAAACCGGTGGCAAAAGAATAAAAATTCTTAAAAGACGCTCGTCGCGAAGGAGTTAAATACACAATTTTTGAAGCTATTATGATAAAACAATTACGCAGCGAGAGGTTTAAAAGTTCTTTTTGTGTTTTTGCCTTGTATAACAGGGTTGCCAGTTTGGTTTCGATTTATAGTGTACATGAAAGCTTTTACTTATTTTCCAATAAATTTCTTCCGAAATTTTTTTGTCATTAAATCATTTCAATATTTTAACAAAAGAAGTACTTTGTACCTGGTCTCAATTTTTATTTCGAAATTTCGCATTCACACCGCAAAATTAACAAAAAAAAAATAAAAATAATAATAATCTATACTATATGTAATCACAAAATTTTTGCCATTAAATAAAACAAAAAATACTATTTTTAATTTCTGGCACGAATTTCGATTTTCTGAATAAAATGGAGGTATAACAACAACATTACCTTTGGTGCCCTCTAGCACATTTGCGTTTTATTTCCCACCATGCATTCTTTAATGAAAGTTGTTTGTTTGGATGAGTACAATCACCTCTTAAAGTTTTGCCCATCTTTTATGAAACACCCTATATATGTCCCGATCCGTAGTCAAAGGGTTAAGTTATAATAGTGTGATTCATCCCGCGAATACTCCAAATTGTTCTGCATTTCGCTCGAAAGATTACTCGATAGCGAGCTTCTTCACATAATTTTATTGTCATACTATGAACATCCCATAAAAACCCAAGCAATTATACATAAATTAAATATTTAATCTTTTTGTTCGCTCATTAATTTATATTAGATAAAAATAATGTATTTTAAAGATTTATCCATAGCAATACGGATTTTAAATTCACAATCATGTGCTACTATGATTTTTTGATTTTATCGAATTTTCTGTTAGTAAAAAGGATGCTTTAAGTAGACCTTTCTCTTACCAAAGTAAGCATATTCATTGGAATTTTCAAGGAGTGTGGCATCACTATCGATGATAAGAAAATTTCTATTTAATTTTTAAAACACAGAATTGGCTGTGGCCTCATTTATTCATAGAATTTTCTATATTTTTCTGCAGTTAAATCAGGAAAAAAAAAACCCTCTTAAAATTTTCTGCTAGTCTGAAGCCTGATTACATTCAAAGAAATTTTTAAATACATACTATAAGTACAATACTTTCTTATATATTCACAAAATACGTTTAATTGAAAACATTGCGGTAATCAGATTGTAAGCCTGTTTACCACTACATTTTCTCCATTTAACAATATTGTTTTATTTATTTGGGATGATTTTACACATTTTCTTTACACAATTACGGTATGATTCCGATATTGTTGAATCGACTTTGCCGTGTTTTGGCATCTTTTTCGTTTCAGAATGACGTCATATATCATTTCAGCAAGATCAAACGCTGACGCTAGTGATATCCCCAACCACATTCCTAAGTATCCACCAATGTAACTGAAGAGCTCTATACTCTAAAATAAGAATATGACATAAATTAATCATACGTTAATCATTTACATAAATTGAACACCGCATACCACTGAAACCTTTTGACTGTTTTATAAAGTCATTTTTTACTGTTGACTGTTTTACAATGTCAAAAACATGACAGTGGATAGCGAAATATAAAAAAATAGTACAAAAAAGATTTACCTCAATCCTTGGTATCTGCTTGAATATTTTAACCTTCATCCTATTAAAACTTACCATAATGTGCAGTTCTTGACTTCTAAGAGAGAAACATCTGTTAGGAAATATTGCATATAAACTTATTTTATGAATTTTATAGTCAAATATTGAACGATGTTAGATATTACAATTATGAATAATGTAAAAAATATATGGCAATACCATTTATGTTTAAGACGAAGGTTCAATCATTTGAAAGACGCTGGTATATTATACATACCATACCACTTAAATTTAATCCCAAAATGCCACAATGACACCAGAATTTTTAAATTAAATTTTCGATTTATAGTGTACATGAAAGCTTTTACTTATTTTCCAATAAATTTCTTCCGAAATTTTTTTGTCATTAAATCATTTCAATATTTTAACAAAAGAAGTACTTTGTACCTGAAAGGATTAATCAGCTGTCCTTGTACCCAATTAAAACTTTATATATTTTCCATTTCTTTATTTCATGAGCCGAAAAACAAATTAAAAATAATACGAAAGAAAAATCATGCCTGAAGCAGAGATTACGCAACACATTGCAACATTAAGAATATAACAAAAGTAATTAATAAAGTGAAAAAATATACCTTAAATGAACATTTTAGAAAACAAATAACATATTTGAATACCTAATTTCAGCGATTACCGTCCTTAGTGGGATTAAAATTATTTTGTAGCAACCAGTATATGATTTAAGTATTTATATTAGATTATATGCTAAAATTCATTGGAGTTAGAAAGCACATAATGTTGTTGAAAATTTACTTTCAACAATTTCCACAAATACACGGAAATGTACTCGAAATTGTTTTGTAAATCTCTGTATGTTATTTATAGAGTTTTATATACACAATGTAATTTAAACCTAAATTGATTTGAGTTAAATAACGCATAACAGAAATAAAAACGCACTTCCAGAAATTATCATCCATAAACGTCAACGTTCTATGGAAAACTCTGAATTTGAATTTATTTCTAGTCTACCATTATATTCAATCGTACAAGAATAAATCAGTTGAAAAATACACTTGTAATTAATCCTTAAGGTTTTCATACTTATAGACAGTAATGCTTTAGCGCAACGCGACAGTAATGCTTTAGTGTAATGCAACAGTAATGCGTAGCACTTTAAATGATTATAGAATTTATAGATAACATGTAATATGAAAAAAAAAAAAAGTTGCACTGATGTCCAAAAAATAAGAGGCAGTGACCAAAAAATAAGAGGCTTGCCATTTGGCACGGTTTCTCGAATATCTACTGAAATACTTGGCAAATTGTCCTTTAACTCCGGATATGTAAAGTAAATGTTTGACTTCATATTTTTCACTGAAGATTGAGTCTCGAGGATAATTAGTAAAACAACAATAAATTTTGTAATCCTAAGAATATTATAAATGTGAAAATTTGTGTGAGTGTGTGAGTCAAGTCTACGTTAAAATGTATCTGTTGCGTCAGATAAACATTTAACGAAGTAATTCTCATAACATCAGTTATAACATAACTCATCATTATAATTTAAGATAATTTTAAGATAATTTAATTAATTTAATTTAAGATTTTAATTTAAGATTTAATAATTATAGAAAAATCCTATTCCATTTATGTATTGAAATAGGATTTTTCTTAACCCATTAACCGCTGACGTTGCGTTCACGCAGAGGTGCCAAGTTGTCACTAATCCTCCGTAATATGTGGGTTAATTTAACCCTGGTTTTAAACATTTCGCACCAGAATTTTTTTTCAGCGATGAAATTAAATACATTTCACATAAAAAACTGGAATTAAATAAAAAAAAATCCATCAAATAATTTTTCTGGTTCGTAACGTTGTTAAACTGGGTGAAATTAATCCATGCATTACGGAAGATTAGTGCGAACTTGGCACCTCTGCGTTCACGCAACAGTCAAAATAATTGCTCATGCAATGAACAAATTACACTGCCACCACTGTTTTAGAACTTAAAAAAATGTCTTATTTATTGGCAGAAATTTTACTATTTTAGTAAAGCGAAATTTACCTTACTGAATTTGTGGTGGGAAACTACTTTCAACAAGAAATTTCAATATTTCTATCGTAATAGTTTTGGCGGTTAATGGGTTAATATCTCTTTAAAATATCTTTTCTTTGTTTATGGCAATATCAAGAAATCCCAAGGTTACTTCGTCATTGAGACTGAACTTCAGTGCAGCTGCACCAGACGAGATCAGATGCAATTCAGGCATTGTATTGAACTAACACACCCGCAACAGCACTGGTAATGCTGATAATTTTACAACAGCACCCAGGTATCGCAACCCTGTTATTACATTTATGTTTAATTGCTACGTATTAATGCGCCAATTAAGGATGTTGTAAATATTCTAATATAGCATTTTTATATTAATTCTGAAGCTCATTTTTACTTCTTATGCAAACACCTTGCAATTAAACATAATTGGAGGCGACAGCAGGATATTGGATTACATTGAATAAATGTTATACCCAGGCCCTGTTTACGGAATAGGCCCATGAAGCCCGTGCTTACCCACTGAGATACAAAAGGTCCCCCAATTTTACTTTTCAAAACTAATTATTAGAAAAAAGAAACTCAATCAGGGTAAAAAAATGCATTTTTTTTCTTTTGAAATTTTTTTGCTCTTACTATGTGGCAATTTGTAAATCACAAAAGATATTTTGAAATTTAAATATCCTCAACTGTAGTTCCATATTTTCATTTACAATTAAAAATATAATAAAATACTTTTTCATAGTATGTATATATAGGTAGTTAGTTTTAGTTTTATATTAAAAGTGTTATTTACTCTAAAGTTTGATGGTAAAATTTCAAATTATTTAAGCATACGAAAAAGGGATTTAGTAAATAAAAAAGCAATTTGTAGAGTAATAGGGGCCCTGTGTGACGTCGGGCTTCCCCTACTTCCAAGTGTTAAGCGGGCCCTGGTTATACCGTTAACAGTGGATTACATGAATTGCGCGGAGCACCTTACATTGCATCTATCTCAGATAAGTAGGGGAGGTGGGGGATGAATGGGACATTTTCACAAAAATATTTTTTTATATTTTTTTTAATTTAAGTTACTATCAATATTATATATCACATTTCATACATTAGCTATTTGCCAACATATATGAACAATATTTATTCTAGATTATGATTTTTTCATAAAAATATTATGAAATCAAAAAAACGTTCCTCCCTGTCCCAATCATCCCCACAGCAGGGATGAATGGGACACTAATAGGGATGGATGGGACACAATGATTTTCCTCCCTGTATTCAATTTTACCAAATTAAAATTTATAATTATAACCATAAATGAAAATTATATTTGTAATATATGATTTTACAGCACGAATCGATATGTTTTTTTTTTCAATAACTTCTTTTATTGCAGTTTTAACTTTTAATGCGGACTTCGGCTATCAACCTGTTCTTTTTTTCCACTTAATGAGACATTTTAGATTTGAAATGAAAGTGCAAAATGTCTTTTAAATATAGCATAGCTAATAATTTTCAATCATAACTTATTAATTAATATTAATTAAATGTATCGTAGAAACATGCATAACGGAAATTATTGTGTTGATCGGAAAGTCATGTCGTGTTGGGAAAATCAATTCGTACCGGAAAATTCTGCCCGATAATTATTAGACAATAGATATCGGAATCAATGTCTAATAATTAAATGATTGAATTTTCCGGTACGAATTGATTTTCCCAACACGACCCGACTTTCCGATTGACCCCATATGTTAGGGGTGGGGATTTATTTGTGCAACATTTCAAAATTCAATGTAATTTCCCCCATTTGATCAATACACATATACTATTTTTATCAATTTTATCTATTTTGATTAAGTTTTAGTACCAATTTTTTGATAATCCATTAATAATTTTTACAATACAATAAGTAACACTCAGAAATTTTAAACAATAACAACTCATATAATACTATTTAATACTATTAATTGACGTAAATTATTGATTTATCATCCTATATAATACTATTTAATTAATAAATAAAATTTTCAACATCTCTAGGGAGGAGTGAGAATGTCCCATTCATCCCCATTTGAAATGTCCCAATCATCCCCATGATGCATAATATCCCTTCTCAGCCATTTTACCTCAAAAATTATTTTGTCACAATGGTTACTATTCATTCATTTTAATTATTGATATTGAACCTTAAAATAAATAACTACAACATAGCTTAATTTTTTATATTGTATAAGATATTTCACATCTTCAAATGTAAAAAAAAAACTTACATTTAAGCAGAGATTTCAGAAAATGCAACTTTGAAGGAAAATGAAAACAGCAATATGGTCCTACTTTTAGCTCTGAAGCACACTGTGGTAGAGGTATATGGGGTTTATTGTCTGAAATATTGAGAATGTCCCATCCATCCCTAGCTCCCCTACATTTTATCTTATTATTATCGGTTTGGCATTGTTTTTACGCTGTTTCCCTCATTATTTTTATAATGAGCAAGGAAGACTCTGAAACCTCAAAAAATTCTACCGAAAAACAGAAAAAAGCAGCTATAAATTTATGTGGCAGAGCTAAATCGGCATTAACAAAGATAACTAATTTTATTAATTCTGAACAAGCTTTCAGAAAAATGATTTATACAATAAATTGGAAAAATTAGAAACAGTTTACTCTGATTTAGATAAATATGATGCTCAATTACCTGCAAAATCCTCTGAAATTGATGAATTTGAGAATAAATATTACGGAACCAAAGCCAAACTGCAATCAGAACTTGAAAAATTTTCTGTAAATATGCATGCATATGTATAATCTCAGGTATTAAAGGAAAAAAAAATACTGTTGTTAGTTCAACTGTTTCTAATAACTTTTAATTACTTATGTTGAATATTGAGCAATTTAATGTAAATTAAAAAAATTGGATATCTTTTAAAGATTTATATGCATCTTGAGTTCATAATAATGACAGCATAACTGATATCCAAAAATTTCAATATCTTAGAGGAATATTAGGTGAGGAGGCGGGCTCTGTTATAAAACATATTCCCATTTCTGAAAGCAGTTATTTAGAAGCTTGGGAAAAAATGCTGTCAAGATATAAGAAGAATTAAATCGTTTCAACTCTTATCAAAACATTAATGGATATACCCCTCATTAATCATGCTAACGCATTTAGCTTACGATGTATAGCGGGCGTTTCAGATGAAGTAATTAGGGGTGTTAAAATCAATCGACGCAAAAGCATCTGAAAGGGTGTCCGAAAAGTCTGGAAACGGTCGAATAACTCGAGAAATACAAAGCAGATTGAAAAACGAAAATATACGTATTAAATATTTTTTAAAAAGCTACTCAGTGATACCAAATTTGATACCCGCAACCGACCACCTGGGAGTCAGAGGAGGTCCAACTTTGAAATTTTGAAAGGTAACCCCCATTTTTTATTGCAGATTCGGGTTCTACGGACACAAATACGTAACTTTTGTATTTAACATTTTTTTTCTAATCCTCGTTGATCACGGTGTAATTGAGCAAATAATACATATACATATTTTGGTTTTCCCAACCAGGTTTTGCCACCTCGAAATCTGATTGGACAGAACTTTTAACGTCAAAGTTGCTGTCTTTTGCGGAAATAGTGTTTCTCAAAAACAATCAGTGGAGATTGTTTTCATGGCGCTTTATATGCTTTTTCCATAAAAATTAATAGAAATATATTAAATTAGTTTTCTGTTTGCATGTCTTTTTATCAAGTCTATCATTTTAAAATAATAAACTGCGTATTTTGATATTTTAACGAGTAAATAAGCACCTCCCCTCCCGAACAGAAAAATCATAGTATTCATTATTTGGGGGCGGAGTGTGTTGTTATTCTGTGTTTTCATGTCTTCTGCTGTCAAAAAAACCACTTAATTCGGGCCGGATGGGAGTGTATAAGTTTTTTTTTAATTATTACTATAGAATAAAATAAAGGACCAAAAAAACAAACAAACATATAAAATCTTTTTGTGCTGTCTGATTAAAGGATGGGAAGTAGCGTAAATTTTAGGTGGAGGAGGGTGAGATTATAGGTTTTGATGATTGATTAGTTACTGCGACTACTGACTAGCAAGTAGGGCAGAAAACATTCAAAAATTCTAATAAATGTAATACTTTTTTGTAAATTAATATTTTTTTTCCATTTTAGCATTTTTTCCTAATTTTAAATTTATTATTGGGTTGTTCGGGAAGTCGTGTCTGTTTAGAAAAATCAATCAGGACCGGAAAATGCTGTCCGTTAATTATTAGACATTAGATATAGGAATCAATGTCTAATTATTAAACGATAGAATTTTCCGGTTCTAATTGATTTTTCCAAACGGACACGACTCTCCGAACGACCTAATAATTTTAAACAATTGAAAAATTTTGATCTTTTAAACTTTTGAATTTAAAATATAATTTAACTCTTTAAGCACTGTTGATTAATACCTGGGGGAGAAGACGTTTTAATTTTCATGGGGGAAGGATAATGTAGAAAAATGTTTAATTATTTATTATTACAATAATATAACAAATGTGAAAAAATATATAAACAAAAACTTTATTTGCAGAACAAATTAAAAACAAATCAGTTTTTCCTACATTTTTTAAGACCGAGAAGGGACATTTGTTCATATATTTCATTCCGTTACTTAGATGTTTAACTTGAAAGTTTTGTAACAAATAAGTTAGAGCTTTTGCGGACAGTGTCCTTAAAAAAGGACTCATAAATTTTATTTTACTGGCACCCAAAATATTTAATTAAAATTTTCCATTTATTACTTGAAAATAAGAAAGTTTGTATTCTACAATAAACTCGTTTATAAATGCTGATATCAGTCTATCATTTCATCAGTTTATAAACAGAATTACTCCGCGCCGGTAAGGGTTAAACCAAATGAACATTAAAAAATAAAAACAAAATTTAAACAATATGATCATGTAAATACCCTAAAAATTCCTTTCAAATTAAATCGAAATAAATCTTAGACTTTTAAATATGTTTTTGTATTTTACATGTGCCTTATAATTTTGTACACACTCATCATGAGCATAATACAAAATCTGCAATACAAATATTTGCAACTTAAGAAGGAAAAAAGTTTAAAATTTATTTAGATTTCTTTTTAAGGGAAGCTAAAATTTTAATGGGTTTTATGTATCATATTGTTTGACTTTTTTTAAATTGTTCAATTGGTTTAACTTATTTGTTATAAAAATTTAAGAACGTAGAACTAATTGAATGAAATATATTAATAAATGCCCCTTCTAGGACTTAAAAAATGAAGAAAATAAACTAATCTGTTTTTAATTTGTTATGCCAATTATGTTTTAGATTATATTTTTTGTCACATAAGTTATTTTATTGTAATAATAAACAAACAATTTTCTACATTATCCTTCTGTTATGAAAATTAACACGTCGTTTACCCCAGAAAATAATCATTACACTTTAACCCTTTCGAGACCGCGTCGCGTACACAAATTTTACTTGGGATACAATGTGTTTTTTCAATTGTCGCCTTTACTTGTGAAATACCAAAAAATCCTTTAATTAAAAAATTAAATGATTTTATTCATTTATTATTGGTGCCCAAAACAAATTCCACATGCACCTTTTGACGATGAATATATGTCCCTCACAAATCCCGACAGTGTTAAAGAGTTAAATTTTTTTTTATTAAAAATTTTCAAATACCAAAATTTTTCTATTGTTTAAATTTGTGAAAAAAAAAATGTTAAATTGAAAATATATATTAATTTACAAAAACATTATTACATTTATTAGAATTATGGAAAATATTTTTGCCCTACTTGCTATTTTCTGGTTGCAGTAACTTAATCAATGATTTAAATCTCCAATCCGACCGCCACCTGAATTTTACTTCCCCGTTCTTTGCTCCGCCCGCACACACACACACAAAAAAATATATGTACTTCTTTTTATTTTGTCCTACATGTTACTCTATAGTAATAGTAAAAAAATCCCATACACCCACCTCCTGACCACAATTTAGAGTATAAAAGAAAAAAAAAAAACAGCAGAAGCCATCGAAATGCCAAATATCCACGCCTACCTCTGCCAAATAACGAAGATTATCTTTTTTTTGTCTGTTCGGAAGAGGAGGGGCAAGTTTACACATCAAAATATTAAAAAAAAAAAAAAAAAAAAAACGCAGGTTAATTGATTAGAATGGACTGAATGGATAAAATAAAAACACAAATAGAAATCTAATCCAATATATTTCTGTTAATTTGCATGGCAAAAGCATATAAAGCACTTTTGCCATCGAAACAACCTCCATTGATAGTTTTCGACAAACACAATTCCAGATAAGGCGACCCACTCTGGCAACGAAAGCTTTGACCCATCACATTTCGTGATTACAAAACATGGTTGAGAAAACAAAATATGTATCTGACACATTTTGCTGGATTACATCGTCATCTACAAAGATTCGAAAGAAAAATGTTAAAAGCAAAAGTTGCGCATTTTCCCCGTAGAATCTGAATCTGAAATAAAAAAATGGGGATTATCATTTACAATTTCAAAGTTGGAACGCCTCTGACCCCCAGGTGGCCGGGGTGGGGTGTCAACTTTGGTATAACGGAATAGCTTTAAAAAAAATATTTAACATTTATTTTGTTTGTTTTTCAATCTTATATGAATTTCTTGAGTTATTCGACCGTTTCCAAACATTTCGGACACCCTATATTTTGTCACATTTGATATTTTATTGTAATAATTTATAAATAATTAACCAATTTTCTACATCACCCTTCTCCTATGAAAATTAAAACGTCTTCTTCCCCAGAAATAATCAAGGGAGCTTAAAGAGTTTAGTTATTTTTTAAATGAAAAAGTTTAAAAGAGCAAAAATTTTCAATTGTTTAAAATTATTAATTTTAAAATTATGAAAAAAATGAATTGAAAAATATTTTAAATTGCAATAAAACGTTTATAAGAATTATTGAAGAAGTGTCTGCCCGACTTGATATTTTCGAGATGCAAAAACTAATCAATCCTCAAAATATATAACTCCACCCCCACTGAAATTTACGCTACTTCCCCATCCTTTGCTCAAACAGTATAAAAAGATTTTATATCTTTTTTTTAAATACTTTGCCCTATATTTTGTTCTATAGTAATAATTTAAAAAAGACTGTACACCAGCATCAGCATCCTGAATTAGATGATATTAAAAAAAAAAAAAAAAAAAAAAAAAAAAATGAAGTCATCAAAACGCAGAATATCTGCACACTCCGCCCCCAAATAATTAAGATTATCCTTTTTCTGTCCGGGAGAGAAGGTGTATATTTGCAAGTTAAAAAAAATCAAAATACGCAGGTTATTATTTTGAAATGATTGACTGGATAAAAAAATATGCAAATACAGTACTAATTTAATATATTTCTATTAATTTTCATGGAAAAAGCACATAAAGCGTCATCGAAAAACCACCACTGATGGTTTTCGAGAAACACTATTCCCGCAAAAGACGGCTACTTTGACGATGAAAGTTCTGTCCAATCAGATTTCGAGATGTCAAAACCTGGTTGGGAAAATCAAAATATGTATCTGTTTTATTTGCTCGATTACACCGTGATCAACGAATATTTGAAAAAAATGTTAAATACAAAAGTTACGTATTTTTGTCCGTAGAATCCGAATCTGCAATAAAAAATGGGTGTTATCATTCAATATTTCAAAGTTGGCCCCCCTCTGACCCCCGGGGGGTCGGTTGCGAGGGTCAAATTTGGTATCACTGAGTAGCTTTTCAAAAAATATTTAATACGTATATTTTCGTTTTTCAATCTACTTTGTATTTCTCGAGTTATTCGACCGTTTCCAGACTTTTCGGACACCCTGTATATATATATATATATATAAGAAATATGGTTGATTTGTTTTTTATTACAAAAAGTTGATTCTAAAACACGTGAAGAATGAACGTTCTGAATATTCATGGAAGAAAGATTTTCCGTCTTTTGATCATTTTATTTAATTTACAAATGATACATGTTTATCGTTAGAATTGTATAAAAATGAAAATGAAGGTTTACATAAAAAGGAGAAGCAATTTAATTTTTATAAATCTTCCTCCAGTAACATTATTAAATGTTTATTTTGCAAAATGAATCACTTACTTTTCAAGTGTATTAAATTTAAGGAATTAAATGTCAGAGATAGAAAAAAGTTTGTTAAAAAAATAAATTGTGCATAAATTGTTAACTGTCAAACATTACATATTGCAATGTAATTCCACGTATAGCTGTCATCATTTTCATCTGAAACACTATATGATTCTATGCGAAAAGAAACTTCAAAACTACCCTATATCGAATTCTCGTTCCAATGAAAAACAGAACCAGAAAAACAAACCTGATTCAGAGGCCATTTTGATTCATGATGATAATAAAAAGGAAATTTCCTCTTCTATAAATTCCGTACTTTATTTTTATTCGTACGCATCTTTTGCACTTTTGCCCAAAGCTAGTGTTTATATTAATGATTACATGCGCCAAAAGCATATTTTAAGGATCATGTATGAGAGCGGTTCAGAATTTACGTTTGTTTCAGAATCATGCATGAAAGTGTTGGGAATTAAAAGAAAAAAATGCTAGATTTCCCGTAAATAGTCAGTATAATTCAAAGATCGCAGTAGCAAAGGGTTACATAATAATTGATCTTACATCAATTCATAATACTAACACCAAGTTGTCCGTGAAAGCTTTTATTTTAGATAATTTAACGGTTCCGTTACGTGCAGAAAAAAATAAATGAGGAACATTATTCGCTCTTAAAAAATATAAACATTGCGGACCCGCATTTCGAGATTCCAAATAAAATAGATATTATTTTGGGATCAGACTATTTTTTTCTGTTTTGCTTCCTGGTAAAGTAATATGTTCTCAGAGCAGTTTAACTGAGCAAAATTCATTTTTTGGTTTTCTCGTATCTGGAAAAATGCCATTTTCTAGCATAACAGCAAATTCAATACATAATTTGCATATTTACAAAGTGAATATTGGTAAATAGCCCAGTGGTAGGGGAGCAAAAAAAGGCCCAATTCGGAAATAATTAGGGAAAGCTGGAAATTGTTTTAATCCCTTCCGTTTAGGTCTAGAATGAATATGCTACGTTTCCCCCCTCGTACTAGGTGAGCGTTAGAAATTATACACAGATTTATAGTCAAAAAACACGTTTTTTTCAAATACCATAACACTATATCGAAATCACTAACTTTTTTAAAAACATTGTCAACACGATTGATGTAGAGCTTAAAATTCTGAATAAAATGAGCACCTACACTTCATACTTTTGTGGAATATTAAGGTCAGAATTCTCCTTTAAAGTTTTAGCCCCGTGGTCAGAGGGTTGAACACAGAATTAATTAGGGAAAAACTGGAAATCGTTTTAATCCCTTCAGATTAGGTCTAAAATGGATATTCTATGTTTTCCCCTTCGTACTAAGTGAGCATTAGGAAATATGTACACATTTACATTCAAAAAACACGTTTTTATGTAATATTTTTTAACAATATGTGAAATTGCGACCTTAATTTTGAACAAAAATATTAATGTGGGTAATCATTTTATTCAGAATTTTAAGCTCTACAATATTTGTATTGGCAATTTTTTGATATTGTTAGCTGTTTTGAGATATTGTTAAGGTAATCTGGTCTCTCCTAGCATGAAGCTCTTGATTAGTGATTAAGGCAAAATTTTGAAATAGCATTGCTACCTTAATTTTGAACAAAAATATTAATCTGCGTGCTCATTTTATTCAGAATTTTATGCTCTACAACATTTGCTCTGACAATGTTTTTGATAGACTTAACTGTTTTGAGTTATTCTTAAGTAACTTGGTCTCTCCGGTCTTCAAGCTCTTGATTAGCGATTAAGGCAAAATTTTGAAATTAGAATTGCGACCTTAATTGTGAACAAAAATACTAATGTGGGTACTCATTTTATTCAGAATTTTAAGCTCTACAACATTTGAATTGACAATTTTTTTGACAGAAATATCTATTTTGAGATACTGCTAAAAAAATGAAGGAAAAACATGTTTTTCGAATGTAAATATGTACATATTTCCTAACGCTCACTTAGTACGAATAGGGAAAGATAGAATATTAATTTTAGACCTAATCTGAAGGGATTAAAACGATTTCCAGTTTTCCCCTAATTAATTCTGAGTTCAACCCTCTGACCACGTGTCTAAAACTTTAAAGTAGAATTGTGACCTTAATATTCAACAAAAGTATGAAGTGTAGGTACTCATATTATTCAAAATTTTAAGCTCTACAACATTTGTATTGACAATGTTCTTGAAAAAGTTAGTGGTTTCGAGAGAGTGCTATGGTGTTTAAAAAAAAAACATGTTTTCTGACTATAAATCTATGCATAATTCTTAACGCTCATCTAGTACGAGGAGGAAAACATAGCATATTCATTCTAGACCTAAACTGAAGGGATTAAAACAATTTCCATCTTTCCCCTAATTATTTCCGAATTCAACTCCCTAACCACTGGGCTACAAGAATTAAAACGTTTTTGGGAAATAGAAGAAGCATTTAATAATAATGCTCAAATTTTGTCGGCCTGAAGAATAGCTTGTTGAATCACTTTTCAGGAAAATTGTTCGATTAAATCTGAGGGTTGTTCAGTGATGAAATTACCTTTTATTAAATCTAAATCAGAATTACGTTATTCTTGACCTGCCGCAATTTCTCGCTTGTTGGCAATGGTAAGGGAATTTAAAGACAATCCAGAATTAAAAAAAATCAATACAAGTATTTTATTCACAAATATGAACAGTTAGGTCATATGGAATTAATTACACAAAATGACATTAATAATTATGAAAATGAACATTACTTTCTTTCTCATCATGGGACTATTAAACCTTATAGTGCCACTACCAAGTTGAGAGTTTTTTTGGATGCTTCCTGCAAAACTTCAAATGGTAATTCCTTGACTTCAATTTTGGTTATGGGCCCTAAGTTACAAAGGGACATTTTTGAAATTTTACTTAATTTTCGATTTCCGATTTTTTTTCCCTCTGACATAGAAAAACTGTACCGCCAGATTTTGGTTTCTGACGAAGATCAAAATTACCAGCAAATCGTTTAGAAGTTTAATCCTAATGGGGAAATAAAAGCATTAAGGTAAAAACTGTAACGTATGGTTTAGCGCCAGCTTCTTTTCTGGCCGCTTGATGTATCAAACAAACTGCTCATGATTGCACAAAAATCTTATAATATCGCGAATTTTAGGACGAAATTTTTATATGGATGATTTAATATCCGGCTCAAATAAGGTTAGGGAAGCAATAGGAACTTGCAAAGAAATTACAAATGTTTCACATGCATGGTTTCCACTTAAGAAAGTGGAATTCAAATTCAAAAGAATTTCTTAGCGAATTTAAAGATTGTTCTACTACCGTATCGAATTTTGTAATAATTCCTAGTGATAACGAAAGCTCTAAAGTTTTACTCCAGCTCTTACAAAGAGACATATTTTAGCTGAATCTGCATCAATTTTCGACTCACTAGGTCCAATTTCACCATGTACTGTAACATTAAAAATATTTTATCAGAATCTTTGGCTTACAATGGGGGACTGGTACTCTATTATTTCGCAACATCTAGTAGAAGAATTACTCAAATTTTTTCGAAATTAATTTAATAAAATCACCCAATTTTCTGTTCCAAGATGTGCCACGCTTTCATACGGTAATACATTTGAATTACACGGATTTTCTGACGCCTCAACGCTAGCCTACGCTGCCGCAGTTTATTGTCGACAAACTCATAATGGCAAAACGGATGTTTTTCTCTTAGTTTCTAAAACTAAGGTCCTTCCAATAAAGCAAATGTCTGTCCCCAAATTAGAACTTTGTGGTGTTCTCTTACTCTCTAAGTTATTTCGTTCATTTATGGACGCACTAAAGAATTACAATTTCGACATTTTTGCCTGGACTGATTCCAATGTCTTCCTTTGTTGGTTATCAGCACATCCGCGTAAATGGAAAACATTTGTCGCAAATAGAACATCGCAAACAACAGAAGTTCTGCCTACAAAGCACTGGAGACATGTCCAATCTAAAGAGATATTGCTTCTTATGGTATTCATCCTGAAAGTCTTCCAGAATGCGACTTATGGTGTAAAGACCCAAGTGGGCTACTTTTAGACCCATCCGATTGTCCAAGAGACGATTAAAATCCTGAGGACCTTGATGAGCAAATCAAATCCGAACAAATGCCTGATCCATTTTTTTATTTCACACCCGCACATCAAATGATCTATTTGATAATTTGTTTCAAAAGCCATCTTCACTTTAAAAAATTATTTGCATTCTGGTATATTGCCAAAGATTCATTAAAAAAAAAGCAAAAATGCCAACGAATCTCAAATTTCTTCGACTCCACTTACATTCAAAGAAACAAAATTTCCCGAAGAAACTATCGTTCTTTGGATTCAAAATTTTTACTTTAATGAAGAGTTGAAATGTATCAAATAACAGAAGGCTTTTTCTAAGAAAAGTCCATTATACTCCCTCTATCCGTTTATTGACGGTAGCCGATCTCTAACGGGTGGGAGGACGCCTACAAAATTCGCAGTTAGCATTTAATCACAAACATCCTATATTACTTCTCTCGCAACACAAAATGAGTGAACTCTTAATCAAGTAATGACATATTACAACTTTACATGGTGGTCCTTCTTCACTATCACAGATCCTCAGACATTCCTATTGGATTATTGGTTTAAAAAAGCTCATCAACAAATGCACCAATAGAGGCTTAAATTGCTACAAATATAAAAAGTCCGTTGCAACTCCTTAATTAATGGACAATTTACCAAAACATCGAGTGACCCTGGAACGTCCCTTTCTTAACGTAAAAACTTTCTCGGCACGTCTAAAAGACGAGACAAAATACAAAAACTCTGGCTTTCATTTCCTAAAAATGAAACCATAGCACATCACATAATGGAAACTTCTATGGAGTGGCACTTTATCTCTCCTTCTCCCCATCATTTTGGCGGAATCTTGGAAGTTGCAATACGCTCAAAAAATATATCAAAAGAGTCATATGAGAGACACTCCTAACTTTTGAAGAATTGTCTACGCTACTTCCCCAAATAGAATCGTTACTCAATTCGCGGCTCCTTATGCATTTAAATGATAATGTTATTGACTACATAAATGTTCTCATTCCCTCACATTTTCTTACAGGTGATGTTTTACACCCAATGCATGAGGAGTCTACATATTCAGCAAATAGACCTAAAAATCGTTGGGAGATACTACAGAATTTAAAAAGAAATTCTTATAACCGATGGACTAAAGAATATCTTGATGCTATTAAACAGAGAGAAAAGTGCTGGGCCCAACATCCGTTCAAATCAGCTAGTACTAATCATGGATGACCACCACCACCAATCTCTTGGCCACTGGGGCGTATAATAGAATTTCACTCAGGTAAAGTTGGGCTTATTAGAGTTGTGACTGTCAAATGCGGAAATTTCCTCTTCAAAAGACCAGTGACTAAAGTCGCAATATTCTTTATATATCAGGACTAAGCACTGATAGGTTGGATGAATGTTGCGCTAGATAAACATTTGACAAAGTAATTCTCGTAAGATCAGTTATAACATAAATTATCACTGTAATTACGAAAAATCCTATGCCATTTATTTATTGAAATAGCTACTTAAATTAAAAATATCTTTTCTTTGTTTTATTTGTTCAAAAGGCATCAATCTTTCTCTCGCAACTTACCAATTGCTGATTTCTTCAACTTTTTGTGTCTTTTGGATCATTTTATTTTCTATGACAATTAATATGTATAAGAGCCTAACAGCACGTCTGTAGAGCAAATTTTATCTAATTTAATTTGAAAAAATTTTACTTCAAGTAAAAAAAAAATATATATCATTTGCAATGATTTCTGAAATGATTTTCTGAATTGCTAAGGATATATTTTTAATTTAATAGGCAATGGGATATTTTGTGAAAGATGGTTTATCAATTTTCAGGTGAACAAAACTAGGAGTTACTAAACACTTCACCATTTTAAATAAAAAATCGACTACAGCAGTTCTTCTATTAGATCCTTCATTTCATAACAGAAATTACACTTACTTGCAGTGTTCGTCGGTCAGATTACACTGGAAAAATAAAATATATTTAAAAAAATAGTAATGAAAACTAAACAGTGAAATATCAATAATTTATAAAGTTCAGAAGAAAATAGGTTAACTAACAATATAAATCATTTAAAGTATAACTTTTCAAAATAAACTTAAAAAGCAATTAATTTCGTGAAAGTATTTTTACATGTGTTCATAAAGCAAATATTATATGTATACAGCATTATAGAAATAATAAGTCTGAAAAAAAATATACTCTTATATGCATATAATAAAGCTTAAAAGGGGACTGACGAGGGATAACAAAGAAATTAGCTTTCATAAATTAATTAATTTCTTTGTTACAAATGTATAGGATTAATTTTTTATGTTTGAATATTTTGAAATATTGGACATTGTCCTCTCTCTGCGAGATTAGTATCTGGATCAGAGGAGCGGAATCGGAATTCTACTCTCTCCAATAGGGGTAAATATAAATTCTAGAACTCATACATGTAATTGTAGGATTCAAATAGGAGCTGAGAAGTTCTGAAAGCATTTATACGGGAAGTGCTCCTTTGAACGCGTGTCGGGCTTAACCATTTAGAGTTTTCAGCCATTCACTTCGTAACATTCAAAGTAAATGAGTGCTATGTTTCCTTATAAAGATCCCAACGGAATGCTTCACCCCATCTGTCTGTGACTCTTTTTTTGACTCTTACGCAGATAATCTGGCGTAATAAATGACGACAAACCTTTTGAGAGAAAATCTGGTCTCCGTTCCACATGATTCACATCTAAAATATTGCATTCCTGTGATATCTATGGTCCTAAAGGTATAAGAAGATCAAAATTTTAAAATCAGAAAAAAAAAAAAATCCGTTTTAACGGTATGATTAGAGCACAAATTAACGCGTTTGTGCAAATTATATTTTGTTTCATCATTTTGTGTTCCCTTGGCTTCCGCAAGTAAGAATCCCATAAAATATAGTTACTTTCTGGACCTCAGTATGATGAACTGTTTAAAATACAGTCTGCATTTGATTATACATAAGGGATATATTGTATAGAATTAAAAAACTGCTAAAGGTAGCAAAACGACCTTTGTGATTGACCGTGTGATTGACTTTGTGATTGAAACGACCTTTGTCATGATGTTTGACGATTATTCCGACTATTAACGCATGATGTGCGGCTAACACGAATATATCGCTATTGAATATCAAAAGTTTATTTGAATACATAACTGTTATTTTTCATATGAAAATGCTTTTTGGTTTTATTAGTGAGTAATCTAAAAACATGTGTTCAATGCAAAAAAGCTGCCATAATTTTCAATTAAAAATTTTGTTTTTCTTCTATATTCCATAATCCGGTAATCCATGGTTGAATTATTAATTGGTTTGTTTATTAAATTATTATTAACACCGAAAACGGCAGAAAATAATATACAGCTGGGAAAAGTAAAGATTTGTTTGTGTGTGAGTACAGGAGTTTGTGTGTGTGTGTTGGGGGGGGGGGGGGTTGAAAAAACAGATACTCTATTATAATAAATAAAACAACTTGTATGCATTCATTAATATTTTTTCTGATAGTGTTTAACTATTTTAAGTAACTACTTAAAAATAAATTTTGCTTCTTCTTTCGGACTTATTAAATAAATTTAATATTTTCCAAATATCTCTTTATTCTAAAAAAAGTAACTAACGCTGTCACCGCCGCCGGTTTTAAATTTTTTGTGACCCGAGGTTTTTCTTCGTTAATATTAAGAAAAATATTGCATACAAAAATATGAAAATCGGTGGTATTATAGAGATATGTTTGATAAACACACTGATGCAGACAGTTTTCAAATCGAAGAATTATTTTAAGAGACATTTAACGCTAAATTTGGACAAAATCGTTCCATTCAAAAAGTTTTATAGGAGCAAAACTATACATGGAAATTTAATCATTTTTAGATCATTTTATTCGTTAGAAGTTCCCGGTGTGCAGACTGCATTTATTTATTTTTTTAATTTGACTCATTTTTTGAGGTTTTATTTCTATTTTAAATTCAAATTTTTAGCATTTCGAAAGATATTTTTTACATATTTTAGAAAATGGTATTAATTTAAACTGGTGCCAACTGTATAAACAGCGCAAGCAATAATGTTTGCTTAAATAAAAAAATTATTTACGCATGACTATTATAAACAGAAAAAACCCTTCAAATTATAATTAAATAATTAGATATAAAAAGCAAGAACTTATTGAAAATTACGTCATAAAAACTATATTTACACGTGAATTTTAAAAGAGAAAGGATATTGTAAAATAATAAATTCATTAATTTGCGTTAGAAGTTTTAAATAGGAGAAATTACGTGACATTTACGTCACATTACACTTATTACGTAAAATGAACAAAAAATAATATTGCAAAACAGTTTAAATTTTAAAATAGCACGAGACATATTTTTGATATTTTGAGATGATCTTTTCAACTATATTTGTTAGGACAGAGAAAATAATATTTAATTTCTAACAAAAGTATTTTCACGTGAATATTAAAAAGAGAAAGAAAAGTTTGGTGAAAATTACGTCAGATTAAAAACAATACATTTAAAATGTCTTACTTAAAAGATCTTTCTTTTCGCTTCTTAAAAAATACCCGGAGACAAAGACTCTGTTTATTTAATTAATTTTATATTAGCTTATTTTGAAATGTTTAACTGGTTTTATTTAATCAAAGACGAAAACAGCCATTGTATCTTTTAACAGCAGCTGATTTGGCCTTAAAATTTCCCAATAAAAGAGAAATGAATAGAAACTCGTTTATAGGTAGATCGCCACTGTTTTTTAAATTATAATTCAATCTTCCGAAATATTTTTAAAGCCGATCAAATTAGGATGCTTTTAGAGTCTGCGGTGTCTGCACGGGGGTTGGCGAGCGTAGCTAGGGGGCAGAGTCCCCTAGTAAAATAAAATATTCAAAATGTATGCAAAATGCGTGGCATAATTAATTACTCATATTTTCATTTTCTGTTTTCCGGAAATTTCTTAATAGACCGGGAGCTGGCAGCTCAGACAATCACCTCACTGAGTTCACGGATGAAATTCTAGGATTAGTTAAATCTCTATTCGCATATTTTAACGCAATCGGTCTGCCATCTTGGTGGAAAACCCGATTTTACCAGTTGACTCGTATGTTTAACACTGTGTTTTCTTGCATCCAAAGGTATGAAAACATGGAGGACTGGGAGCAGGAAAACACAATGGTAAACCTACGAGTCAACAGCTAAAATCAGGTTTTCAGGTGTTTTCCAACAAGATAAGACTTGGCAGACTGATTGCGTTAAAATATGCGAATAGAGATTTAACTAATCCTAGAATTTCATCCGTGTCTGTGCTGCCGGCTCCCGGTCTACACTGTAAAAAAAAATCTGTGAAGTTACTAAAGTTTTTCTAGGAAACTGGGATTCCTAGAACTTTTCATGTAACGGCAACAACAAAATTTCATGTAACAGACACTCTTTTGCGCCGAAAATCAAAAAATCTGTAAGGTTACTAAGAATTTTTTTGGAAACTGGGATTCCGAGAACTTTTCATGTAACTGCAGCCAGGGTTACAAATAAAAGTTTAGTAAGATTACTGAAATTTTAGCAGATTCATTTGTAAAGTTACAGATTTTTGTAGCTTTACAAAAACTAGTTTTGTAGATTTGCAGCTTTTTTCGTACAGTTACAGTTGAAAGTTTAGTAAGCATGTAACTTTACATCTGTAGAACTACAGATTTTTTTTTACAGTGTATAAGAAGCAGTTATTTTATAGAAAAATTTACAGATTGGCAAATAAAAAGCTTTCTTTCCCGATAATTTTTTTTCATCTTTTAAGGACATATTTCGTATTTATTTATTCTGATACAAACTTCACATTTTTTTCAAAAGTCTTGCATTATTGCAAAATTAAATTTTTTTTTCATTTAAACTATGTTTTATTTAACATATCCTAATTGTGATTAATATAATTTTTATAATTTACAAAAAAACTTTACAATCCATTTTATCTTGAATTATTTTGTAACTGAAAAAAAAAATAAATAAAAAGGTGAAATACATGAAAAATTCTTCAAATAGGAAATTCTAATTAGAGACACTCGCATAAAATTGTTACGCATTTAACATCGAAATCTAACAACTGTATAAAAACAAGTAAACGAAAAAACATCTGCCCGTTAAACTATCGTCAGCAAACGATAGCAGAATAAGAGTGTAATAAGGGAATAAGCACAGAGTATGTAATCTTTGGAAATGATGCGTGAAAGATTGCTAGCCACGTTATGAATGTGTATTGATACGAATTTTAAAATTTTACAAAATAATTACGCAGGAGTACGGCCAAAACATATTTCACATAAATTATTAGTCCGAGAAAACTACAATGGAAATGACGTAGTTAAAATGAGCTCGCCTATGCTTTTGCACTCTATTCGGATGATTCTATTATAATTTTTTTTTGTGGTTATTCGATTACATCGAAATGGGATATAGAAAACTATGCCAATCAAAAATGGGTACGAAAAAAATATTATTTTTATTTTTTTGTATTCATTTAATTGAAACTATTTCAAATATTTCCTATAAACTTGTTAAAGATGCCAAAAATTTTGTTAATTTAACTTTTACTAATTTAAACAAGTGTAATAAATTTAATATTTATTTAGTTGAAATAAAAAACAGTATGTATGGCTGTGATTTTAATAAGATGATTATAAGCAGTGATTTAAATTACATTTTTATAAGATGTATTATCTTTTTAAAAACATCTGGTTAAATTAACATGTTTTCTTAAATTTTAATGTGTATGGAAAAGTATTATAAGCTGCGATTGTTGTAATTCGTAAATATTTAAAGATATTTAAATTGATGAATAAAAAAGCCTTTTTACTTTCTTCTATCTTTACAAGAAGAAAGTATTGGATTCGTGAAAATTTTCGACTTCCGGTTTTCGACGGATTTATACGTTTTAGAATGTCCTGAACACGATTTGATGGTTTTAGAAAATGTCTGTCTGTGAGTCTGTCTGTCACTCTGTCACTCTGTGAGTCTGTATGTGACAAAAATTTTGTGGGCGCTCTATCTCAAGAACTAATGCACGGAATTTCACAAAACTTAAGATTTAGTTAGACCTTGATATAAACTGGTCTTGATTAGTTTTTGGTGAAAATCGCATCTCGCATCTATGCATCATTTTTCACGATTTCTGCAATAGCTATATCTCAGGAACTACTGAACATGGACTAACTCGATTCAGTTAGTCCATGATATAGCTAGGTGCTGATAACGATTTGTTGATAATCGCCCGACAGGTGGCGCGTCTATGCTCCATTATTCATGATTATCGCAATAGCTCTAACTCAAGAAAAAATGCACGAATTTTCATCAAACTTCAGATTCAATTAGTCTCTGATATAAATTAGTGCTGTTTAATTTTTGGTGTAAATCGTCCAACAGGTGGCGCTGCTGTGCTGCATTTTCACGATTTACGCAATAGCTATATCTCAAGTACTAATGCAGGAATTTTCATCAAGCTTCAGATTAAGTTACTTCTTGGTATAAATTGGCCCTAATTACTTTTGGTGTAAACCTCCCAACAGGTGGCGCTGCTATGCAGAATTTTTTAGAATTTCCACAATAGCTCTATCTCAAAAACTAATGCACGGATTTTCATCAAACTTCAGATTCAGTTGGAAGTTGTCAAGCTTAATTTTTATTTTCTTCTATCTTTACAAGAAGAAAGTATTGGATTCATTAAAATTTTCGAATTCCTGTTTTCGACGGATTTACACGTTTTAGGGATCACATAACTCGAAAAACATATTATGAAAAATGTCTGACTGGGAGTTTCTGCCCGTCTGTCTGACTTTGTGTGACACAAATTTTGTGGGCGCTCTATCTCCAGAATGAATGAACGGAATTTAATAAAACTTTAGATTCAGTTACTCCCTGATATGAATTGTATTACGTTTTGGTGTAAATCGCCCAACAGGTGGTGTTGCTATGTGGCATTACTCATGATTATTGCAAAGGCTCCATCTCAAGAACTAATGCACGAATTTTCACTAAACTTCAGATTCAGTTAGTCCCTGATATAAATTTGTGCTGTTTAGTTTTCAGTGCAAATCGCCCAATAGGTGGTACTGCTAGGCTGCATTTATCAAGATTTCCGCAATAACTGTATCTCAAGTACTAATGGATGCATTTTCATCAAACTTCAAATTCAGTCAGTCCATGATATAAATTGGTAATGATTAGTTTTTTGAGTAAATCGACCAACATGTGGTGCTGCGATGTGGATTTTTTTAAGATATCTGCAGTAGTTCTACCTCAAAAAGAAATGCACGGATTTTCATCAAACTTCAGATTCAGCTACAACTTGACATAAGTTGATGCTGATTATATTTTAATGTAAATTGGCTAACCGGTGGCACTGATATGCTTCATTTTTCAGGAAATATTAACATGTATGAGATAGAAGAAAGTTTTGGGATTGCCGCATCCGACTAGTTTAATATTGAGTTAAGTAATGGTCTAAAAGATGCATTGCATCATATATATTAAAAGAAAAGGCTATTTTTGTCAGTTCAGTGCATCAAAAATGAATATCTGCGCATGCGTCCAAAATCTCTTCCGGGCTGTCCGATCTCTTTCACTGAAGTGAACGATTCACCGTAGACAGAGAAACATGATCACATCATCGCAACTTTTACTCCGTGTATCATCGTCATCAGGGTAAACAGCGCATGTGCGGACACTGTGGTCCAATGGGAGTTCAGTGTGTGCACAAGACTTCCTGCCTAGATACAGATTTATTCTTAGGATCTTAGGCAATGAATAATTTATTCTCCCATGCTGTAGTCGTTAATATAGTAGCACGCACGTTGCTATCTCTAATATTATTTACTGTAAGGTGCTGCTTTGAAATAGTAAGTTTATTTGTTATTATTTATTTTATTTTGCTGTGTCCATTTCGATCTCTATTATTTTGCTCTGCTGTTTAATTTTCATAGCGAGTCCTAGGCTTATTTAGTTTAGTTATGGATCTAGCATCCTACAATCTTCGCGAAATTGAGCCGGACGGAAATTGCTTATTTAGGGCGCTGTCTGTGTTCCTGTATGATACAGAAGATCATCACCCGCGCGCACGCCACGCCATTGTAAAACATGTAGTCGGTAATTGGGATGTTTATCATCCGTTTATTGTTGGTGATCTTTCTTACGGTGTTCCTATTACTCAGGTAAACGATTACATGAATATTATGTCAAGAAACAGTACGCATGGTGGACACTTAGAATTAAATGCCGCAACCGCAATTTTTAATATTTTTGTCACAATTATCAATGCACAAAACAATAACGTCACAAATTTGGGTGTAAATGCTCGAGGCAAAATAGAAGTTAATTTATTGTATGATGGAAATGGACATGATGGTCACTATACGGTATTGCTCAAAAAGGGCAAAGAACAAATTCGGCAGGAAAAAAATTCATCTCCCTCCAAAAAACGAAAACTGCAAGAGAGAAATAAAAAGTATTATGCAGAGCAAAAAAAGGTTAAATCATCTCCTTCCAAAAAACAGAAACGGAAGGAGCAAAATAAAAAGTATTATGCTAATAGAAAAAAGGTAGAGTCAGTTTTAAAGCCATATAAAATTCAGTATAGGTGTGCCGTTTCCGACAACATTTCAAATTTATCTCCGTCCAACTTAGGTAATTTAGACAACACATGTGCTTATTGTAATGCGTTGTATTTTTCATCAGAAAAGAATTCAAATGCCTTATTTAATTTGTGTTGTTCTAACAGAAAGTTCAAACTGCTCGAATTTCAAATTATTGATGACATAAGAGATCTATTCACTGGAAATAATGACATGTCGAAAAACTTTAGGCAAAATATTAGGCAATATAATAATGCTTTATCCTCATTCGGTGCCAATCATTCGGTGTGTCATTCGGTGCCAATATAAAGTTACCTCCTGGTTACGGTCCTTATTGTTTCAAAATTCTAGGTTCAGTACACCACAAAATTTCCCCTTTGTATCCAGATAATTCGACCCATGCTTCTTATGGTCAATTGTACATTTTAGACTTTTCTGAAGCAAACGAAATTAGGTTAGAAAAGGCTGAGAATAGTTCTATTAGAGAGGACATTCTTAATATAATAAATCTTAATTTAATTAAATGTAATCCATACGTTAAGTGCTATAAAACGATGCATCAAAAAATATCTGAGGAACACGAGCTAGCTTTAAAACAAAACAGAGTGCCAGTTGATTTTGTTATGCGCTTTTATCATGAACCGCTATCAGATCCTCGCCGTTACAACGAACCAACATGCTCAGAGGTTGCAGCGGTTTTTGAATCTAATGATGGTACTCCACCATCTCATAGGTACATAAATGTTTATTCTAAAGATGGTGGACTGAAAACTCTAGATTTTGATAGTATGCATTGTGATCCGATGTCATATGTACTGATTTGGCCTTGCGGTGAACCAGGTTGGCATATTTCAATGTCAGCGGGGGGAGAGAGGAAAACTAATGTTCGTGAAAATATTTCCATGAGAGAATATGTTTCTTATAGACTTATGGTTCGAGGATGTCCTCCTAAGGGAAATTTCAATCCGTTAATTAATGCTGGGAAATTAACTCAGCAATTGATAGTTGATTATTACTGTCGCATCGAAGGTGACAGATTAAAATTTATCCGTAGTCAACAGGCAAAATTGAGAGTAGACACATACGCTGGCCTTGCAGATGCTCTGTTTGCACGTGCTGATAAAGAAAACTTACGGGCGGGGCGGATTGTTATTTTACCTTCTTCTTTTACTGGTAGTCCTCGAAACATGATTCAAAACTATCAGGATGCCATGGCAATGGTAAGAAAATTTGGCAAGCCAGACCTTTTCTTAACGTTTACATGTAACCCTTTATGGCCAGAAATAACTAACAGCATACATCCTTTTGAAACTGCTAATAACAGACCAGATGTTACAGTTCGTGTTTTTCATTAAAAAATTAAAGAACTTTTACATTTGATAAAAGAAAGAAAAATATTTGGCGAAGTACAAACATACTTATATACGAATTATTTAAAACAACGTTTAAACACACAATAAAACAACATATTTGACCATACGTATACGTTTCGTGAGTACTAGGACTCACATCCTCAGTGTAAAAACTTTAAAAGCTCTAAAAACAATATCCCCCCAACTGCATGTACGGTGAAAAAAAACCCAAATGTCAAAACATAATACCAAAAGACCATCAAGTTCTAACAGCCAATGAAATTAATGCGGAAGTGAAGTAAGTTTTCGCAACTTAAGGACCAAATTCCTCCACATAATTATTGGGGCATTTACAACATTCAATGCCAATGTGGTTTGTCCTACATTGGACAAACTAAGCGAAAACTCCGTTACAGAATCAATGAACACAGAAACTATGTAAAGAAAAAAGAATTACAGAAATCCTCTATCGCCTCTCATTGCTGGGGGGAGGGACATAATTTTAATTTTGACTCAGCTACCATTATCAAGAAATGTATTACTCCTCTGGATTTAGACTTTTATGAGGCTATTCATATCCATAAATTTAAAGACTCCTTGGTTAATGATTTATCTAGTACACCATACATCTCAACTTTCTGGATGGATTTGTTGTGTCACGACTCTTCACTTCCGCATTAATTTCATTGGCTGTTAGAACTTGATGGTCTTTTGGTATTATGTTTTGACATTTGGGTTTTTTTTTTCACCGTACATGCAGTTGGGGGGATATTGTTTTTAGAGCTTTTAAAGTTTTTACACTGAGGATGTGAGTCCTAGTACTCACGAAACGTATACGTATGGTCAAATATGTTGTTTTATTGTGTGTTTAAACGTTGTTTTAAATAATTTATATTTTCACACAAGTTCTGTACTTATTATACTTATATACGGTTGAATTTCAAAAGAGAGGTTTGCCCCATGTGCATTTATTATTATCTCTTCAAGATAATTGTAAATTTAGAGAAATAGCAGACATAGATAAAGTTATTTCTGCAGAAATTCCCGACCCTAATGATAGAGTCTTACATAACTTAGTTAAATGCCACATGGTACACGGTCCTTGCGGTAGTCTTAATCCAAACTCAATTTCCATGACTGATGGTAAATGTAAGAAAGAATTTCCAAAAGAATTTGTTCAGGAAACTAAGGAAAATGTTAATGGTTATCCCCTTTATAAAAGGAGAAATAATAACAGGACTATTTCTAAACATATTAAAGGTAAAAATATTGAGGTTGACAACCGTTACATAGTTCCTTACAATTCCTTTCTCTTACTTTATTTTCAAGCCCATATTAATGTCGAAATTTGCGCGAGTGTTCACAGTATAAAATATATACATAAATATGTTTACAAAGGTCATGACTGCGCCAATGTGCAGGTAACTGCTGAAGGTGGTGTGCTTCATCATGATGAAGTTACTGCTTTCCTAAACACTCGATATGTCAGTCCATGTGAAGGTGCATACAGAATTTTTTCTTATCCAATGCATGAACAATCTCACACAATCATTCGCTTGCCTGTGCATTTGCCAGAAGAGCAACAAATATATTTTCAGGATGATAAAGCCGCGGAAGCTTTTCTTAGATCAGAATTAAGAAGCACACAACTTATTGCATGGTTTAATTTAAATAAGGATCCAGAAACAAAAAGCCCTTTTATTTATCCAGAAACACCTCTTCATTATACTTGGGATAAAACTAAGTGTATTTGGAAAAAACGCTCTAACTTTCGTAGAGTAATTGGCAGAATGTATAATGTTTCTCCCTCTGAATCCGAGCGTTATCATCTTAGGTTACTGTTGCTTCATGTAGTTGGGGCTACAAGTCATGAAGATATAAGAACAGTTCATGATGTTGTTTTTTCTTCTTTCAAAGAAGCAGCTATGCAAAGTGGATTACTTCAGGATGATACTGAGTGGCTGCGTTGTTTGCATGAAGCATCAGTTCTTCAAATGCCATTTCAATTAAGGCAGTTATTTTCTTTCATTGCCATTTTTCAACAACCATCAAACGCTACTCAATTATGGGAAACTTTTAAAGATTATCTTAGTGAAGATTATTTGCAGCTTCATGAGCCGAATAAAGCTTATCATTTTAGTCTCAGGGATATTAATGAAACACTTAAATTACATGGTTTTTCTCTTTCAACTTTCAACTTGCCAGTTATTAATGATTTCTTAATAACTGATCACAACATCAATTTCTCTAAAAATCCAAATCTTGACTATAATTTAATGATTCAGCAAGCTAATGATGAACAACTTTTAATCATTAACGAAATCAGTAAAGTAATCCAAGCGAATAATACAAATAAAAGCAATGCATATTTCATAGATGGTCCAGGTGGTACTGGGAAGACATTTGTATATCAGTGTCTTATACAAAAATGCTTCGATTTAGGTATAGAAATTATCTCTGTTGCATGGACTGGCATTGCTGCTATGCTCTTACCAAATGGTCGCACAGTACATAGTAAGTTTAAGTTACCTTTGATTCTGCATGAAACTTCAGTATCGTCTTTAAAAATTAATAGCAAAGCTGCTTCTGATATTAAGTCAGCAAGACTGATAGTTTGGGATGAAGCACCTATGGCAAATGTTTATGCATTAATGACTGTTAATAGACTTCTGCAAGATATAATGACCAATAATATTATTTTTGGTGGGAAGATAATCGTTCTTGGAGGGGATTTTAGACAGGTATTGCCAGTAGTTCCACATGCCTCACGACAAACAATAACTCAAAATTGCATCAAATTTTCACCTCTTTGGCCATATTTCAAGGTTTTTCGGTTATTTAAAAACATGCGAGCTAGGTCAGACGAATTGGAGTTTTCAAAGTTTTTGCTTAAAATTGGTGATGGAAGTTATCCATCAGTCAATGATGAACCATCATATGGTTCTTCTGTTATTGATTTAACTTTAGAAATTATTGCAAAAGAAGATATCGTATCTGAAATTTTTGGCAAACATTTTGCTTCACCAGATCATGTTGTTAATTTTTCTAAATTTGCTATTCTTGCCCCCAAAAATGAGCATTGTAATGAAATAAATTCTAAAGTTCTACATCTTATACCTGGCACACAGAGAACATACGCTAGCGTAAATAATCTCATAACTGATGATGAAAGCCAAATTCTTCAATTTCCTGCAGAATTTCTAAACAGTTTAGAGTTAAGTTGTTTGCCTCCACATAATCTCACATTAAAAGTCGGTGCAATTGTAATGCTGTTAAGAAACCTAAATGCTACCCATGGTCTTTTAAATGGGACAAGACTAATTGTGAGGAATATGTATGACAATTGTTTAGATTTAGAAATTATCACTGGCGAAAGAAAAGGGCAAAGAGCTTTGATTAATAGAATCGACCTATCACCATCAGACACATCACTCCCTTTCTCTTTTAAAAGACGCCAATTTCCCATACGTCTGGCTTTTTGTATGACTATCAACAAAGCACAGGGACAAACTTTAGATTGTGTTGGTATTTATTTACCCCAGCCTGTTTTTAGCCATGGTCAGTTATATGTAGCTATGTCTCGGGTGCGTTCATTTGAGAACTTAAAGGTTCAAATACTACCAAAAGGCAATAGAACACTGAATGTAGTATATAAAGAGGTCCTATAATAAACAACTAAAGGGAACCTGGCATTCATGCATGTAGAATGTTTTGCTTGATGTATGTCTGTCGGAATTTCAGTTTGTAGAAATAAGTAAACAAATTTTAGGGTTACTGAGTAATGCAATAATAAATTTTAGTATGCATCAGTGCAGTTTGTCTGGGCTTATATTGTACAATAATAAATATGCTGGATAATGAAAAACCTATATGATTCATCGGTTCATGTCGATAAAATGGAAAAATGCTCTAAATGTACAAATAAGGTGACAAGGTACCAAGTTTTTAATGTTATTTATAAGGGGATAATCTTAGTATTTGCATTCATGCGTCCAGTGCGTTTAGCCTTGCGCATGTCTGCCTATGCTTTAATTATAGAAATGTTCAACAAATTTGGGGCTTATATTGTACAATAATAAATATGCTGGATAATGAAAAACCTATATGATTCATTGGTTCATGTCAATAAAATGGAAAAATGCTCTAAATGTACAAATAAGGTGACTAGGTACCAAGTTGTTAATGTTATTTATAAGGGGATAATCTTAGTATTTGCATTCATGCGTACAGTGCGTTTAGCCTTATGTGTGTCTGCCTATGCTTTAATTATAGAAATGTGCAACAAATTTGGGAGCCTATGTTGTGCAATAATAAATTTTTGTTTGTTCTATGCATGTAGTGCAGTTTGCCTGATCCATTTCACTTACTTTCATTTAAAGAAGGGTTAAAAATAAAATTGCGTAGTATATAAGAAAATTATTTTAGTACATGCATTAGTGCACTGGCCTGATGCATGTTTGTGTATACTCAATTCAAAGGTTCAAATAGGTCGAAGGGTTTTAAGAGATTCAATGTTGTCTACAATAAGGTAATTTTAGTAATCCATTTTCATTCATGCATGTCTTGCTTTTAGGTAGCTTTCTTTACAAAAAGCTACCTATTGCAGCCGTTCGGAGGAAAGCGATTTCAAAAAATTTTGGTATATTTTCATCGATCATGACCCCCAGACCCCGAAACCACCCTCCGTTCAAAATTGATATATATATATATATATATATATATCAATATATATATATATATATATATATATATATATATATATATATATCTGACCTATGTCATACTGTAACTCTCGTATTTATGAACCGATTTGGATGTAATTCGGTGTGTACATAGTACATACGAATGTCTCGACCGAGTTCGTTGGCCAGCTTCATCCGCCATTTTGTTTCAAAATGGCGGCCATTTAAAATTTTTAAAAAAATTTAAAATTTGAAATGTGGTACCAAAAAATTGAAAATGGAAAAATATTTTTTTCTTATGTATTTGACCTTTATACAAAGACTCCGTAGCAGTTTTTGTTTCGCCTATATCTTAAAAAATGGCTGAGTTATAGCATTTTGAATTTCTATCGAAGCTGATATTTTGAAACGTCCTGAATTTTGTCACGCGATAAAAGGCGTATTTATGAGCCGATTTGGATGTAACTTCGTTTATACATAGTAAAGACCAATGTCTTGACCGAGTTCGTTGGCCAGCTTCATCCGCCATTTTGTTTAAAAATGGCGGCCATTTAAAATTTTAAGAAAAATTTAAATTGGAAATGTGGTACCAAAAAATTGAAAATTGAAAAATTATTTTTTTCTTATGTGTTTGACCTTGATAAAAAGATTCGGGAGCAGTTTTTGTTTCGTTTATATCTTAAAAAATGGCTGAGTTATAGCATTTTGAATTTCTAGCGTGGCTGACATTTTGAAACGCCCTGATTTTTGCCACGTGATAACAGACCTATTTATGAACCAATTTGGATGTACCTTGGTGTGTACATAGTACATACAAATAACTCAACCGAGTTCGTTGGCCAGCTTCATCCGCCATCTTGTTTCAAAATGGCGGCCATTTAAAAAAATTTAAAAAAATTTAAATTTAAAATGAGATGCCAAAAAATTGGAAAATGAAAAAGATTTTTTTGTATGTGTTTGACCTTAATACAAAGATTTCGGAACAGGTTTTGTTTCGTCTATATCTAAAAAAATGGCTGAGTTATAACATTTTGAATTTCTATTGTGGCTGACATTTTAAAACGACCTGATTTTTGTTTTTCGATAACAGGCGTATTTATGAACCGATTTGGATATTACTTGGTCTGTATATAGTGCATACCAATGTCTCGACCGAGTTCGTTGGCCAGCTTCATTCGCCGCCTTGTTTCAAAAGGGTTGCGATTTTTTTTAATGTATTTTCAAATTTAAAATGAGGTATTAAAAAATTGGAAAATGAAAAAGATTTTTTTATGTGTTTGGCCTTGATACAAAGATTCGGAGCAGTTTTTGTTTCTGAAAATTTGTTCTTTTGTTTATATCTTAAAAAGTGGTTGAATTATAGCACTTTGAATTTCTATCATGGCTAACACTTTGAAACGATCTTGTATTTGTCACGCGATACCACACGTATTCACCTATTTGGATGGAAGAAGGCATGTGGATAGTATACATCAATATCTCGACCAAGTTCGCTGGCCAGCTTCATCAGCCATTTTGTTTCAAAATGGCGGCCATTAAATTAAAAAAAATTATATTTAAAGTGAGGTGCAAAAAAAATTAGAAATTGAAAAAGGTTTCTTTCTTAAGTATTTGACCTTGATATAAGGATTCAGGAGCATTTTTTGTTTGCCTTTATCTTAAAAAATGGCTCAGATATAGTAGTTTCAATTCCTAACGTGGGTGACATTTTGAAAAATCTGATTTTTTGCCTGCGACAGCACTCGTATATATCAACCGATTCCGATGTGAGTGAGCATATGCACAGCAATTACTAAGGTCTCGACCAAGCTCACTGGTTAGCCTCATCCACCATGTTGTCTTAAAATGGCAGGCACTTTAAGAAATCGCCGAATTTGGCAGCCAATTATAAGTTACTTTAATTAAAAGCAGCTTGGATAAAGCTGACTAATTTCGCGAAATTCTCATTCATAATGATTTAGTATTGATAAAAATTAGTATTGAATCTCCTACATTCGGTTTCCACTTAATTGAGCTTCGTGTGTTTGAATAATATAAGTTGGTTTTTTTAAAATAAAGAATATGAAAGCTACCTCTTCCTCCCGGCACTGGCCGGAAGGACTTTTTTGCATGGTCTGTTTGTAAATATGTGTGACAAAAATTTTAATGTTCCCAACAAATCTTTTTTAATAACATCGAAATGGACACAAATATCTGAGTATATATGTATTGTGTATGTGTTTTTTTTTTAGTGTTTTTTTTCTTTTTCATTTTTTTCCAATTTTTTTGCTGATTTAGGAAATATGCCTCATGGTACATAGATACCAAGGATTTATGTGTTTTGAATACCACCATTTCAGTTCAATAACATTTTCTTTATATATTCAAACATTTAAATGTAAAATTAAGGCAAATATTAATTTTCTGAAATATAATGGTATTCAAATTTTGGATTTCTTGGCATCTCATGGGGGAAACCGCCCTTTTCAGCATTTTTCCTTTTTTTGTTGTTTTTCTTTTCAGTAGGCATGCTTGAATATTAGTGTTTTTTTTTATAAAATCTAATCTTTTAGAAAATAAAAAGTAGGGATGGAAATGTTTGAGAAACCCCCTTAAGTTCGGCACTTTTAAGTTAGCACAGCACATAATTTTACATAATTTCCTACATTTTAGAGTCTTCTGCATACAGTAATGTTTTTTTGTTGTTTTCATGGGCGTGCAGTGCTCATACATGCATTAGCAACTGTAACATTTACATATTTAGTGTAGTTTATAGATTGATGCATGAATTTTCATACATCCAGCTTATTGTTTGTTTGTTTGTTTTTTTTTGGGGGGGGGGGGTGGGGGGTCGGTGGTGCACTAATGGGAAAGTCATTTTTGACTGGTGTGCTAACGAAAAAATACCCAAAATTTTAGTAATATCAATTTGTGACGATGGTTAAGTTAACTTTATGCAACTCGGTATTACTTTAAACGTTCTTACATTTCCTATATTCTTTGTGGAATACATCATAATTACAAAAAGTAATCAAGCAAGAAAAACTTTCGTAAAAACTATGACACTCACACTACAATTTTTATAATATTTTTTTATATTTTTTGGTAGCATATTCCTGTTTTCCAATTTTTCCAGGAAAAAAGTTTTTTTTACCCAAAATTTTAAACCTGTTTTCAAATAATTTGTGATAATGTTGTCATTTAAATCTATGCACAAACATCAATAGTAAAAAATAAATTTTAAAACCGTTCGTAGCAGGAAATTTTTTGAAAAACCGTCAACTTTACACGAGCATGCCTGCTGAAAAATTAAAAGGGTATAGCGAGTACGGGCACTCGACCTCTTGGGTGTACATGGAACTGAGTGCAACAGTGACAGTCATTTTTATTTTCTGATTTCATCGTGTAAAATATGAATTTTGTCAAATATCGTGGAAAATATGCAAATTTCGTCGAAAGATTATGGAATAAAACACAAATTTCGTCATAGGATTGAAAAAAAAAAAACGTGATTTCATCAAAGGATCGCAGAGTAAACGTGAATTTCATTCAAAGGACTGCAGAAAAAGTGCGATTTTTGTCAAATGGTCGCAGAAAAACACTGATTTTGTCAAAGGATCGCAGAATAAATGCAAATTTCCTCAAAATGTTGCGGAATTATTCATGTTATGCACCTTCAGTGTCCCACTCCCCACTAGCTTTCCCCCCGCAGGAGGGCCTTTTTCTAAATTTTGCCGTCATACCTCATGTGACATATCGTTGCAAAGGCCTGTGAGGGGGCACTTTCCTAAATCGATATATCAGAATATCATGATATACAGATGCCGATTTATCATGATATTTAATTCTAGACATCGCCCAGCCTTTGCGGTAAGTAAACTTTTTTTCTTTAGTGCTATCAAATTGTTTGCCGTCAAGTTTTGACGGGTTCCATCTAGTTTTTTTTTAAATTAAAAAACAGCATCTGCTCAGAAGATGAATTTATAAGAAATAAGAATTTGTGAGCACAGTTGAGAACTACTAATAAAAGAAATCATGGATATGTAGTATTAAGAAAAAAAAATTAATGTCAATGAGTATTATTCAATGTGAGAAATGTTATAAACTACATAAAGATATATTCTTATCAAGTGCGAAAACTTTTCAGTTGTTAAACATTCGTTAAATGTTCTGATTGGAAAGTTTTTAAAGTAAACTGGTAGTCTGAATTCGTTGATAAATGAAAATACTAAAAAAAATTAGCAAATAGTAAGAACGTAAATGTGAATTTACAAAAGGATTTTAATAATTAAAATATTAATGCATATACTTGAACAGTATGGAGCTAAAATGTAATAACTATATTTTATTCTTTGTTTGTTTTATTCTTTATACTTTTACTATTTTATTTTCTGAATGAGTTTATACAGGTACATTTAAAAATATCTGTACTATATGTAGGGGAGACCGGGACTAGTTGGCTACAGGGGAAAGTAGGCACAGTCCTCATAAATCAGCTGTTTGTGGATAGATTGCGCAACTAGTCACAGAATACCTTTCTTCTTGATTTTTGCAATCTTCTTTGTAGTTTTGTACCGTTAGCTACGTTCAGTAGACATTTATTATGATTTTTCTGTTTTTTGCACTCATAAGTAATTTTTTGTGGCTTCATTCTTTTTCTAATTTCTAATACTTATCTTAATAATTGCGATTTAACTTGTGCAGTTTTTCTTAGTGTATGATTAACTGTACCTACCCCATATGTGATTTACTTAGATTATTTATGTTTAGACGGTTACGTCTCCCTTTTGTGAAGAAATTTATTATGCGGCTAGTAGGCGCACCGAACACGGGCAAGTTGGCTCCGTGTCTGGTGTATGCTGGTAGCTTGAAATACAAAAAACAACGAGAAAAGTGGTTGCAATGCAAGATTTTTGGCACATGAGGCTTGCCCAAACTGAGACACTCAGTTTTTTATTTGTGACAACTGTAACTCTGATGATGATATCGAGTAGGATACAAATTACTCAAATGTTAATGTTTTATTCATTATTTTTATGTCTGTATAATTTTAAATTTACATTATACGGCGATAATGCCTTTGTTTGAACTTACTGGTAATAATGAAATTGATTTCTCTTAACAGCGTGTCTTATTTGAGTTTCATTTAAATTTTTATAAAGCGTGTGCCAACTTAACCCATAGGTATAGGCAACTTGCCCCGTGACAGGGTAGGTTAGCGCACAATTTTCTTTTTACTTTAGTCTTCCGCTAAACATAAACTACAAAAGCTACAAACTCAAAACTCCGGATATTTATAGCCAAATGCCTGTTCTTTTAAAGTGCAGTTAAAGTTTGTTAAAAACCTTAAACAAAAAAATAATAAAAATTAATAACTAAAAACTGCGCCTACTAGGGCCCGGTCTCCCCTACTATTGGAAAACAGTATGGTTAACATGGGCTTGTTATTTATAATTCTCATCTAATCCTGTAAATAATCTATTAATAAGAATAATGAATCAATGTGTGGTTCTGTTATGCGTTTATGGTTTGAAAGTTTATGCTTTATTCACATTTAATCGTGGTTAACCATATGATACTATGTTCATTAATTTTTTTAATTATGTCATATGAAAATAAGCACTATTATCTGCATTTATAATAGATAGTATACATAAATTTTCAACACACTTTTTTCTAAAAACCGTACAGTAGATTCTAGTTAGTTTGTACTATTTATGGTTATAACAGAGTTATACTAGCTCTGGCAACAGACGCCCAGCCAAATAGATCCTTGTCAAAACTTACAAGAAGATTCACATTAGAGGCCAAATGAAGTAAATGCGGTGCTGTGTGATATAAATAATGCAAAATGATTTAACCCTTTGTATCACCGTGTTGAAAATCCACAACACATCCCAAAGGCAAAGTTACTTATACAGTGAGTTTAAAATACAATTTTATTTATCGCTTCTATCTTCTAACATGGCAGTTGTTGGCACAATTGTTCTCAAAATTCTAAACATAAGGCGATAGTGAGTTAATTTTTCATACCAAAGTTTTATTCATCATTAGAGTAGTTTCACATCGTTATTGCTAAAATGAACTACGTAGATTTTGTCAAATTAAAAAGGTTGGAGATGGCAAAAAATACATTTTTACAAAGGTAAGTTCGCATAATTTAAAATGTTGTATTCGAAAATTGAAAATATTGATGTGAAGTATGTAATTGTCTTATGACTGCAAATATAAAAAAATAGCAATATTTTTTAAATGTTTTAAATTATTGTTTTACATGTTTAAAATGAAGTATTCTAAAATCCGAGAAAATGTTTACAATTTCAACATTCAATAGCACTTAAAATAATTCTCCGATTTAAAAAATGTCTGTTTCAGCATATATATCCTATATTTTGTTATAAAACTACCTGTTTTTCTATTTTTATATGTCATAGTTTTCTTAATATAGGCCGAGAAATCAAAAGCTGACAACAATTTCAATTACTGAAGCAGCAGGTTTTTTTTTTAAATCTTTATAATATACTTATAATTACTTAAAAGGTGACACAATCATATAAAAATAATATTTAATGCAACCCGAGATCTATCGAACACACACGCGTTCATTTTCAAAGGGAAAAAAGATGACTGACTGAATAGAAATACATTTTAAAAACAAGAACAAATATAGTACTCATGCGCAAGCGGAGTTCAGTCCATTTCTCTGCAGAGGGGTGAAAAAATCAGTTCATATTATCAGGAGGCCTTGAAATATTTAGGATATTGTACCAAATTGCGGGAATATTATAGGAAAGGACACCGTTACAAACATTATCACTTCTAAGTAAAATTTCAATGGGTTCACGGATTATTGACGAGTGATAGACGTTGAAATGATCATTTTAGCTTTTTGGAAGTTTATCTTAATATTTTCTTTTTGATGCAATCTGGATAAAGCTTTATTTGATTTGTTAAACTTGATAACAGAAATGTGCTCTTTTAATCTTTCCTTAAATCTTCGAGATGTCATACCAATATAAAATAAACTCTTATGTTGTTCTGTGCTGAATGGGATGATGTAAACTCCTGCGTTCTCATAATCGGGAATAGGGTCAATTTTACTGTGAATCAATTCTTTCAATTTTGTTGGAGGTTTAGCTATTAAATTAATATTATATTTTAGTAATGCATATCTCAATCTCTCATAAAGCTGTGGGATATAATCAAATGTGCAATAAATAGACTTGCTCAAACTTAATTTATTCTTCTGTCTTGGTTGTTTTGCTTGATTAACTAATTTGTTAATGTATTGTGGAGGGAAACCATTTTTAATAGCAATCTGTTTTATATACTAATCTCGTTTTCTAGGTATTTCTCCGTACACACTTCGAAGGCACGTTTAACGTAATACCTGTAGGCAGCAATTTTACATGAAAATGGTGAGTTACAATCAAAAGGAATAGAGTTGCTATATCTGCATTGCTTTCTATAAATAGTACGCTCTAACTTATTTCCATAACTATTCTTGATTAATTTAATATCAAGAAAGGGTAATACCACCAATAATACCCTCTTTCTCCATTTCTAACGTAAACTTTATCTTTGTATCTAACTTATTAAGTTTTAACAGGAAATTATTTAAGACCGCAAATCATGATCCCAAATTATGAAAATGTCATCTACATATCTTATCCAAATTGATGGCTTGATTTCAAAATCTTCCATAATTTCTGTTTCTTAGGGTCTAAGTTTTAATTCGGCTAAATATCCTGAAATGGGTGATCCCATAAGAGCACCGTTTCGTTGTCTGTATTATTTACTGTTAAAAACGAAAACATTATTTTGTGTAATCAGGTTAATTGCTGATTTTAACGTGGTACGAATATCCTGATTAAAATTTGGGTTATTGTAAATAGATGTTTCAATTATCTTAACAATTTCATTACTATTTATAGAAGGATAAAGAGAGACAATGTTCAGGCTGGCAAGAATGCTAATATGATTAATTGAGATATATTTTATCCTCTTGACAAAACCAGTAGTGGAGTCAATAACATAATCAGATGGTGGGAGAATAGTTTTTAAGTATGGAACAAAGGCTTTTTCAATATAGCAGGTAGGAGCAGAATGTTTAGTTACAATGGGGCGGAGGGGGGGGGGGGTAGTGTTTTCTTTATGGTCTTTAAGACGACCAATTAATCTTGGAGTAACGGCAGTTTTATTAACATATAATTTAACTTTAATTTCACTAGGCCAACTCCCATTATTAATAAGAATCTTGGCTTTCCTAGATATATTAACATTTGGATCTTTCTTTATAATAATACAATCCATATTATTAATACAAGCCTCCATTTTGCTCAAATAATCTTTAGTATTCAAAATTGCTAATTTAATCGTTTTATCAGTCTGTATGATTGTAATGTCCTTGTTAGATTTTAACCTTTTAATAATTCAGAAGTTGGGATTGTGTTGATTGAAAGTCTTCTTCAAATATGTTTTAACATTATTGTGTAGTAAACTTCTAACCTCATGCTTCATAGCGGATGAGGTTGCCTGTGTGATCCTTTCACAATTCATGATAATAGACTTCAAATCTATTTTATTTCTAAACATGTATTTCGGGCCCAGCTGTAAAATATTGTCTTCATCTTCAAAAAAACTGTATCGGATAAGTTAATGTAGGGGATCCGTTTCTTGACTGATATACAAGGAGTTAACGATATTAATATATTAAGTTTATGGTTAAGAGTTCTTTCTTTAGTATGTCTTTGAATATTCCTAAAGAGATCTAAAACCCGCTGAAAATCATCAAAGTCACAGCTACTCATTGAATTTCATAGCTTGCCATAAATGTCCAAACATTCCGATGAAATATGATCGATAGTCTTATATTTAATTCTGATGTAGGCCTGTAAGCACTTCTTCTCAATATGCATTTTTAATGATGGAAATAGACTGTTAACAAGTCCGTTACGAGATCCCAGAAACTTAGGAATAACACCATTTTGCTTGCACTTCTTTAGGAAGCGTAAATTAGCAAGTTCTCTATCCAGTCGTAAGAGTTCGCACTTATATCTTCGTTTTAGTAAAACACTTTCCATATTAGCATCCAGAATCGATGAATATTCAATAGAGTGAAAACACTGTTTTAAACACTAGTGTCGTGAAGGAAATTCCACCTTGTTATTAATAATCTTTATTATATACTTATAATTACTTAAAAGGTGACACAAATATATAAAAATATTATTTAATGCAACCCGAGATCTTTCAAACACACACGCGTTCATTTTCAAAGGGAAAAAAGATGTCTGACTGAATAGAAATACATTATAAAAACAAAAACAAAAATAGCACTCATGCGCAAGCTGAGTTCAGTCCATTTCTCTGCAAAGGGGTGAAAAGATCAGTTCATATTATCAGGAGGTCTTGAAATATTTAGGATATTGTACCAAATTGCGGGAATATTATAGGAAAGGACATCGTTACAAACATTATCACTTCTAACTAAAATTTCAATGGATTCACGGATTATTGACGAGTAGTGGTTAGGCGTTGAAATGATAATCTTAGCTTTTTCGAAGTTTATCTTAATATTTTCTTTTTGATGCAATCTGGATAAAGCTGTATTTGATTTGTTAAACTTGATAACAGAAATGTGCTCTTTCAATCTTTCCTTAAATCTTCGAGATGTCATACCAATATAAAATAAACTCTTATGCTGTTCTGTGCTGAATGGGATGATGTAAACTCCTGCGTTCTCATAATCGGGAATAGAATCAATTTTACTGTGAATCAATTCTTTCAATTTTTTTGGAGGTTTAGCTATTAAATTAATATTATATTTTAGTAATGCATATCTCGATCTCTCATAAAGCTGTGGGATATACTCAAATGTGCAGTAAATAGATTTGCTCAAACTTAATTCATTCTTCTGTCTTGGTTATTTTGCTTGATTAACTAATTTGTTAATGTATTGTGGAGGGAAACCATTCTCAATAGCAATCTGTTTTATTATACTAATCTCGTTTTCTAGTTATTTACTAGGTATTCCAGGTTTTGTTACTTTTTTTTTCAAATTAGTGAAGTATGAAAAATCTTTATATATTTTAGAATTGAAATGTTTTGAACTTTTTTCGGTACTTTTGTATTATAGAAACCTCCCGTCGATGAACTGACCAATTATAAAGCATATATCTGCCCTATATATATATAAAATCCTAATGAAACGACTGAATTGAAACGAATTTATGTAACAATTCTATGAAACGACTGATTAAACAACTGATTTCGTTTCACGGCGATTTCTCCAAAAATATTGAATACTTTGCGATGAAATTAACACCAAAAATCCGTATTGATCCACAGATCTCAAAACTTGTATTAGAATTTTAAAATTCGAATTAGTTTTCGAAATATTAATTTTTTTTCTAATTTTAAAAACTTTTTTCTAATGATGGCAACTCAAATTTTAATCATAACAGATATTTTTTTTTATATTTTAGAAAAGGTTATTTTAAATTAATTTGGCGACGAGTTTAGCCTCCCTTAAATGTATGCTAAGAAATGCCTCATGTTACTTTTATTCATAATTCAATTTGTATTTCATTATCATTTTATTTAATACAAAACTTTCATTTAATATTGAAACCTTTAAAATAAATGGCTTTTACTTCATTCTTTTTTTTTAAACGAAATGAAAAGAAAATTATTAGGCACATATGTCATATACACAACGGGGTACATAATTGGCGCCAAAATGGCGTTATTTTGCCTGACATGGTAACCCGGCTGTTGTTGCTTATTTATTAATAAATGCTTATTTGAATTTATTTTCTTTTTATTTACAAAAAATGCTATAAATTGTTTTGTTTTATAGTTATTAATTAATTTTTTTTTAATTTATTGTTATAACATTTTAAAAATAACAGAAAATAATTTAAAAATACATATGTAGCAGGTATTTGAAAACGAGGTTTCGCCAAATTGTCGTAAAAAAATCACGCCAAACCCGGTGCGTATGTGACAATGCAACAAATCATGAGATTTAATTTCCACTTCAAAGCAACGTTTTAATGTTATTACTTCTCCCGTCGACCCTTTTCGCCAAATTATATAAATAGCCAAATTATACAAATTGATATATTTTTTATTTTAAATAACAAAAGAACAAATAAATTAGTATAACATTAATAAAAATACAAATAAAACGTCGAAATAAAAATCACTTGATGTCGTGAACATGTGTAACTTCCTTAAAGTCAAGTGAATGTGACATTTACGATCAACCATTATTGGCATTTAATCTTATAGTTTGGCGACAGATTTTTGGTCGATGAGATACCAAGTAGTACTATTTTAATTTACCACTCGAAAAATAAAAAAATGCTAATTGGCGAGTTAAAAGAAGTTATTGGCGAGACTTTCACCCGGATAACATAAAAATATCAGGAATTCTTTGCAATCATGGCAATTTTTATGTAGTTTTATTCGAAAAAATAATTTTGATCCTTTAATCAAAATGGGAACCTTTCTTCTGAAAAGCGAAGGAATCAACCCGTTTATGGCAGTAACATGACTTGGACTATTATAATATAAACGAAATAATGGCGATAGAATAATATTCGGCGACTTATCACACCTGTGGCTGGCTAGCATTAAAGTACCAAAATGGCCGCCTGGAATATAAAAAGCGAAGGGATCCGGCTGTAGCTGTTGATGATAGTCACATGACTTAGGCTATTATTATAGAGATTGTTTTCCTTTCTAAAACCAGCGCAAAGAATAATATTTCCTAACGATTAAAAATTTATTTTCACGTGACTATTAAAAACAGAAAAAAACCTTTTAAATTACTATTAAATGACTATGTGTTAAAAGCAGAAAAATATTGAAAATTATGCCTTGAAAATTGTATTTACACGTGAATATTAAAAGGGAAAGGAAACTTTAAAATAATAAATACATTAATATGCGTTTAACCCTTTCACAGACAAGGCACTTCTATTCGTAAAATCTTGAAATCAGTGAATGGCACCAGAATTTACAAACAAATTTCGAAACACAAAAATGCTTTTGTTCACTTACTTAATAAAAGGGAAATTTTCATCCCAATATTCTGGTGCTAATGTGGCATTTAAGAATTAAAATTAAGTGGTCCAAAAATGAACCACTGACCTTGAAGGGATTAAAGCAGCAAATTTTAGTAATTGTTGTAAATTGTATTACGTCAATTGTTTTATAACGCTGTTAAAAAATACCGATACACACACGAAAACAACCATTGGATGTCTTAACAGCAACTGATTCTACCTTAATTTTTTACAATCAAAGGGAAATGAATGGAAACCCGTTTACAGGGAGATCGCTACGGGTTTTTTCAGTATAATTCAATCTTCTCTAATCTTTTTAATAGCGATCAGATTAGCGTGCTTTTAGATTCTGCAGTATCTGAACGGGGCTTGGCGAGCGTAGCTTGCAGAGGGCAGAGCCCCCTAGTTACTTTATAATAATATATATTGCAACTAACGTTTCCTGACATATTTAACCCATTTGTAATACTGTATGTTGTATGCATACACGCCATGTGTATAAGATGTCTATAACACACACACATATACATATATATATATTACATATAAGACGTAAATAATACGTATATGGGACATGACCAGCGTACAAGTATACATCTATATATATACAGGGTGTCCACGTATAACCTGACCGACCTTATTTTCGAAACCGTTGGTCCTAGATGCATACTTCCAATTACAAAAGGGGTTGAAATTAGGTGCAGAGTTGAGATAAAAAAAAAGTTTGAAGCAAAAAAAGAATTTAGTGTTGAATTACAGAATAAAAATTTTTATGCGGTTCCCCGGTCCTATAAGTTATATTTAGTCAAATTTTTCTGTTACACTGACAAGTAAGACAAAAAAAGTCCCGTTATTCTACGATTAAAATATACCGAATAATAGCTGTTTAATATTGGAGCATATTTTTCGCTGCAAAGCATTCATAAATTTATTGGAAATATAATTTCGTCAGATATATTAAAGAAATGGTTGAGAGTAAAATTAGCATTTCAATATAAATTTGAAATTTTTAATCATGCTGACTTATTACTGCAAAATTATACAATTTGTACTGAACATATAAGAGGATAAAAATAACAGAATTTTTTTAAATAAAAGGATGAAAAACAACAGCATCAATTCTTTACAAAATATACATATTTTTAAATGCTGTTAGATTGCACTGTCTTTCAAATTTTGGGTTGTGCCATGTTTTTTAGCTTTTAAAAATTGATTCTTATGTATTTTTTAGCGCTGAATCTGAAAGTGACCTTCGTTTTAAACCATCACGTTAGGATTTTTCTCAAATCGCAAATTTCAAAGTTAAAAAGCTCAAAGTTAAAATTGATCCTTCCTCCCCTCCCAACCTCATCGGACCTCTAAGCTCTTTAGCTGTAAGAAATCCAGTATAAGCCAAATAATTGAATAAATTATTGAATTAAATAAAATTAAATAAAAAAGTCTTACATCTATTTTATAGTATCAGATTTTTCGCTATATTTTAACCTTGAAATTTACGATTTGCGAAAAATCCTGACATGAGGGTTAAAAGCGAAGGTAATTTTTTTATTCAGCGTTAAAAAAACATAAAACGTAATTATAAAAGTTAAAAAATACAACCATCGCAGGTTTATGTTAGCTAATCTAAAACTCTTTCTTAAACTTGTTGACGGTAATCTATCCGAATTTTTTTTTATGTTATCCTCTAATATAAGTATGTATAAGATGGTAAGCGTCGAAAATCATAATAATATTACATTGTCATCTGATTTAAGTCAGTATGCAAAATTTAACTTCGATCGGACATTTGAACTTGAAATAAATTTCGAGTACAAATTTTAAACTGGAAAGGCGACCGTTACAAGCTAAATAATACCTTATGAAAATAACATAATTTTTGTTAAAAGAAATCATAGCCACAAATCCTTACAAAATAAAACATATCTTAACATACAATTATTTTAACTAATCTGAAACTTAAGTTAACTCAATCTTAATACTTGTACGATTTCTTTCAAAGCGCAGGTTTCTTGAAATAAATTTAAGTACTTTATATGCGACCCTGAAAGCATGGCTGAAATTATCTGTTTTGATATGCAAAAAAGTCGTATAAGTCATGAATTTCAATGTTTCATATCTCGGTCAATTTTAATGTTAGCTGAATGGGACTTTTTTTGTTTTACTTGCTATTGTAACAGTAAATTTTTACTAAATATCACTTATAGGACCGGGGGACCGTATACAAATTTAAATTTTTTAATAAATGTTTTTATTGACCCGAATCGCTTTAAAAATAATTCTTTACCTTATTTAAACCATTTTTGTAATTGGAAGTATGCATCTAGGACCAACGGTTGCGAAAATATAGGTCGGTCAGGTTATACGTGGACACACTGTATATATTTATATACAAAATCCTAATGAAAAGAATTTATTTAACAATTTTATGAAATGACTGAATAAATGACTGATTATGTTTACAGCTATTTCTCCTAAAGTATGGAACGTTTGGCGGTGAAATTAACACAAATTATCCGTATTGATCAACATGTTTCAACTAGTATGTTGTGGCCATCACAAAACTTTCTTCTATATAAATCACATAAACAGCGCTAATCATATCAAGGTATACCTGGATCTGAAGTTTCATGAAAATTCGTGCATTAGTTCTTGAGATAGAGCTACAGCGAAAATTCTGAAAAATGCAGTACAGCAGCACCACCTGTTGAGCGATTTGCACCAAAACATAAACAGCAGTAATTCATATCAAGGCATACCTGAATCTGAAGTTTGATGAACAATCCGTGCATTTGTGCTGGAGATTGAGCTATTGCGGAAATAGCGAAACGTGCTACACAGCAGCGCCACCTGTTGAGCAATTTACACCAAAATGTACAAAATGTCAAGTCATGTCAAGGACTAACTGAATATTAAGTTTTATGAAAATCCGTGCATTAGTTCTGGAGATTGAGATACTGAGAAAATCATGAAAAATGCTGCCTAGCAGCGCCACCTGTTGAACGATTTACACCAAAAACAAATCAGCCCCAATTTATATCAGGGACTATCTGAATATAAATTTTATTAAATTTCGTACACTAGTGTTTTAGATAAAGCGCCCACAATATTTGTGTCACACTTAGACAGACAGACAGACTCACAGACTCACAGACAGACATTTTGTAAAACATATTTTTCGGAATCTCTGCCCCCTAAAACGTGTAAATCCGTCAAAAACCGAAAGTCGAAAATTTCAACGAATCCGATACTTTCTTTTTTGTAAAGATAGAAGAAAGTAAAAATGGTATTAGAATTTTAAAATTTTAATTAGTTTTCGAGACATTAATTTTTTTCTAATCTTAATGATATTTGTATAATGATGGCAACTACTAGATTAGTTAATTTTTGTGGAAAAGGCGGAAAAACGTAGGGATTATTAAATTTCTTTTTCGTCATTTTTGAATTGAAACTGAATTATCCTTTATTTAAACAGACAGTGAAAATATATTGTGATTAAATTATGTTTTACAGGAAAATAAAGAAAAAAATTATAAATATTTTTTCACATTTCGATCATCCAGAATCAGTTTATTTTAGGAACCAAAAACCGTCTGTCACTTTCAAATTCCGTAGACTAAAAAAAAGGTTTTCTTTTCAATTTGATTTTTTCTTTTCCATTTAAAGAGGGAGTGATATCAGTGACCTTAAAAACAGAAAACAAATTTTAAAATAAGAATTAAATGATCGCGTATTAAAAGCAGAAAAAAGGAACGTTACGTCAAAATCTTTACGCATATATATAAAAAAAATACGAAAACTTTAAAATAGAGTTATCACGCGCAAAACGCATTTAAATGTGATAATTACGTCATATGTAAAAGGTCCAAACATTAAACATAGTAATATATAAAGTGCTTACAATAATTAAATTATTACAAATGAAAAACGTTTAATGGTGAATATTAGATCATATATGTAAAGCTCAATTCTCAAACATTTTAAAACTAGTATTAAAAAATGCTCTGACGACCACCAAAAAAGGCTAATATGTTTTTAAGTATGAAAAAGGGTTTGACAAGTGCTTCGAATTGAGAATGAAAAACGACAAGGTGTACCTTCTTGGCTGCAGCTCACTGTCAATGCCAACTTTGAAAAAATCATATTTTCGCTTTTTCCATATAAAATAAATTCGTAGTACTTCAGTAAAACATTCCGTCGTGCTTTGCATATTAACTGCACTGTTCCACGACTGTACTGCACATGCATCTGCAATGCAACTTTGTACAGCGCACTTTGTACTATTATTTCTCTACAAATTACACTACACTGTACATTCCTATTATGCTTTTGAACCTCAGCGCACACTCACATTTTGCTTTTGTACTTCCGTATTAAAGGTGTATGTTCGTTTATAATTTACATATGCACTGTTGTTCTGCATAGTACATCTTACAACCACAGCCACTTGGATATAATTTCAACAATCAATGAATGCATTATACTGTTATGCGTGCACATGTGGAATTGTTCCTGTGCAGACTGCTGCATTAGTCTGCACTGCACTACTACAAATCAGTTTTCTGTACAGTTCTACACTGCGGGCATGCTTGGTGGCACTGCATGAGTGTAATACGCTGCAGGAACTAAGGTTTTTGGTACTATGTCGCCTTACATTCATATTTAATAAGGCTGCGTCTTTACTGGCTGTGTCTTTACAGTACACATTTTTATCGTAATTGTGGCTGATTTTTTTTTAAATGGGAAAAAGCGCAAATAAGATTTTTTCAAAGTTGGCATTGACAGTGAGCTGTAGCCAAGAAGGTACACCTTGTCGTTTTTCATTCTCAATTAGAAGCACTTGTCAAACCCTTTTTCATACTTAAAAACATATTAGCCTTTTTTGGTGGTCGTCAGAGCATTTTTTAATAGTAGTCATTTCAATTTTTTGATAATTATATATTGAATATAAATAAACCTGAGTTGCTTTTAAATATTTCCAATACTTTTATCTTAGTTCGCACAATAATGCACTATTTAGCCAAGTAATGCACACTAATTTAAGAGGTTCAAAGTTTTTTAATCAAATTCACGTTATTTTTATTCATAATTTAATTTACTTGTGCTCCCTTAAATATAATTAATATAATTCCTTAAACTGCTATTAGTTTTTGTTGCATTAAAATATCTCAATTTGTTGATTCTCTCTAAACAAATAAACCCTATTGGTTTACAATGGAAGTCCATAGGTATTTGGCGATATATCGCCAAGTTGGCGACAAACTTGGCGGTATTTGGCGACAGAACAGGTTCCAGCCTATGGAAACCCCCTTATAGGTATGGAGATGCATTAAATGCTGTTTTATAAACAATGAGATGCGTTTCATTCGAGCGTTGCCATTAAACAATTAACAAATAATCGCGATTCCTGTGACACATACGATAGCGTAATATATATATATAGATTATCGTGGAAATCGAAGGTTTAGGCCACATCGTATTGCTTAGCTAGGCCGGTTATATTAACATCGTTCTCACGTTTTGCTACAATTAATTTTATTGAACAGTAATTCGCTTAAGCTTCTTACTACTGCTATCACTAAGCACTTTTTCATTGTTAGAAGCCATAATGAGAGCTAATATTAGCGCAAACCTGAGTAAAAGTAAAACAAAAAGTTAATTTTTTTACAGTAATAAAGGTACACAAAGCACTCTGATATGCACACCTTACTCCGTGAGGGTTTCCAACTGAACTATTCGGCAGCTTTGGTCGTGAACCGAGATATTACACGCCAAGCGAGTCAAATTTTGATCATCGAAGTTGGACATAAACCGAACTTGTCGTAAACAGAGGTGGTCGTGAACCGAGGTTCCACTTATATTTTGACCTATAAGTTTGTAAATATGGCATTATTCATATATTCAATGGCGATGATCATTAAGCATCTTGGCGATTTTGGCGATGAAAATCACCGATTTCAAAGTAACGTTCCGAAGTGTACTTGAATCGCCACAGATGTCATATGAACATCAGGTTGACTCGATTTTTTTCTGACGCCAATGTCATATACGCACCGGGGTACTTAACTGGCGCCAAAGTTTTGTTATTTTGCTTTATATGGTAACCCGAATGTTGTTGTTTATTTATTAATAAATTGTTTATTTACTTTTATTTTCTTTTTTAAAATTATATAAACTGTTTTGTTCTATTATTATTAATTAAACTTTTATAAATTTATTGTTAATCACTTTTTAAAAATATATATGTAACTGGTATTCGAAAACGAGGTTTTCGCCAAATTGGCGTCAGAAAAAATATCGCGTGAAAGTGGTGCGTATATGACATCTGTACTATACTTGGTACAACTTTATTATCCTGTCGACCAAAAAATTATTGCCAAACTATAAGATTAAATGACAATAATGGATCATAGTAAATGTTACATTCACTTGACATTAAACACGATACATGTGTTTGTTACGTCATCAAGTGATTTTTAATTCATGTTTTGGGACATATGTCATATACGTCTCATATTGGCGCGATTTTTTTTACGCCGCCAATGTCATATACGCACCGGGTATTTAACTGGCGCCAAAGTGTTGTTATTTTACTTGATATGGTAACCCGGATATAGATGATATATTAACGAGGTTTTCGCCAAATTGGCGTCGGAAAAAATCGCGCCAATATGGAGCGTATATGACATCTGTGCCCAAGTTTTTATTAGTATTTTTATTAATGTTTTACTTATTTATTTATTCTTCCGTTATTTAAAATAAAAATTATGTCAGTTTGTATTATTTGGCGAATAGTTTGGCGAAATTGGTCAACGGGATAATCAAGTAGTACCGTATATTTTTGCTGTACATTTTCAACAATATCTCAAGCTAAAGTACCTAAAGTTATACGAAACCCTAATTATTTAAGGCACAGATGTCATATACACAACGGGTTTGGCGCGGGGTTTTTTTCTGACGCCAATTTAACGAAAACCGCGTTTTCGAATAGCAGTTACAGATATGCTTTTAAATTACTTTCTATTATTTCAAAAAGGAAATAACAATAAATAATGAAAAGTTTAATTAATAACTATAGAACAAAATAATTTATATAACTTAAAAAAATAAAATAAAAGTAAATAAAAAATAATTGATAAATAAACAACAATAGCTCAATTACCGTACCAGGCAAAATAACGCCATTATCAAGCTAGTTATGTACTCTGGTGCGTATATGACATCTCTTCCTTATTTAAAATAGATGAAATGGTACTTTTTAAGGTATGCTTAGTATGTGAAGTATTTATATTACTGCATAACTATCGCTTGTGTAAGTCAGGATGTTATGATGATAATTAAAAAAAACCTTACATTTAGCTCCTGAACAAAAGCTTGGGATTTACCCTGTTTTTTTTCCTATCAACTGGTTTGTGCTCCATTGTGTCTATTACTCCAGTTCAAAATATTAATCAAGAAAGTTTATAAATATATTTATGAAAATTATGCATTATCTGCTTAGGTTGACGTCGGGTTCAAAAATACAAAAATCTGTTAGTTGAATTTCAATTTTATTGACTTATAAAAACAAAAGTACAGATGTTATCCTTTTTTTAAAATTATTGTACTGCTTTTTAGGGAGTGGCAACGCGAAAGAAATTATTGAATTAGAAAATTAGAAAATGAAAAGGAGAGATTTCTATAATTTTATGGAGACATTATAAAAGACAAATTCGATTTTCTCAGCGACCGCCAAACATACAAAGATGAAAAAAAAACCTATTCTAAGTATTAACAAGAGGATCAAAATAAAACAAAAACGAAGTTAATCCACCCACTGGAACGTTAGCTACACTTTGTTGAATTTTGTGTCTTCATTTTTTCGTTTAAGATTAAATAAAAAACTACTGAAAGCTATAGTAATTTTTTAAATGCTATCAGTTTATTCGTCTCGTCGAGTTCTATCTTTCAAAAGAAAAATCATTGTGGTATGTCAACTGGTTCGTCAGAAATTTAAGAAAGTCGTTTGCATTTTCTATTTCTTAATCATATTATAGCTTAACGCTACCGCGTTTGCTATGATTAAATATTATATGTACCCGTTAATCTTAAAAGAGGAAAAGAATTTAAAATAAATAAATTATTATGCATTTAAATGCATGAGAAATGCATTTAATAAGAAAAATTAATCATATATTAAAACAATGCATTTAAAACCATTTCCATTCCGGAGAATTAATCTGACGTCACATGGTATGAAAGCGAGGCTAACGAGAAAGACTGGCTACCGTGGTAGGTCCGATTCTTCTTTTTTTACAGACCGCTAGAGTCACGTGAGACTCTTTTCGCACACGTCCATTGGTGCATTCGAGCATCACGTGACTCCAGCGGTCTGTTAAAAATGAAGAATCAGACCCACCGCGGTAGCCTGTCTTTTTCGTTAGCCTCGGTATGAAAGTAGTGCGAAGTATGAATGTTTGCAAGCAAACTTGTTTATATATTACATCACTTGATTCAACATAAGTACAGGTAAGTGTAAGCACAAAATACTTTCGATTTATCTTGTGCGAACTACTATTAAATAAATACATATTAGAAAATTAGGATATTCTAATTAATTAATACAAACAATGTACAATGTAAAAATAACATGAAAATATGCATGATGGCGTATTAAAATACAGCAAAGAATTCATGAATAAGCTATACTTGATCTTGAAAAACCTAAAATTCGATCAAGACTTAAAATATAAGCATATAATTTCAAATCACAATGCTTTTCAATGCGTGGATCTGAAAGTTATTCCAGTTTTTTAACCTTAAACCTAAACGAAGAATATTGTCCATAGCGTCGCGTCGTTATAAAACTTAGGAATATAGGGTGTTTTTTAACCTAACCATTTTATACAAGCTAATTTTCGAATCTGTAATCGGTCTTACTTATCAATCCCGAAAACTGATGTCATTTATTACGACAGCGATGGTTGAGGCCAAGGTAATGGTAAAATGCTCATTCAAGCTGAAAAGCATGCCAACGCGATTACAGAAGACAGCCGCGCTGTTATACTGATAATATCATTCAAGCTTTCGTAACCTGGTAATATTTTTTAAACAGGGCACATTAGTATGTTTTCAGAGGCTGTGAAGCCTGAACGGTGGTTGGCGGTTGAAGCTCGCAGGGGACTGAGCCCCCTATTATATATATATGATGCATATATAAACTTCGCGATTATCTTGATGAGATCATAAATTTTGGCATAATCAAACTTTTGCTATAAGAAAGAAGTACCCTATTTTCTCTGTCTAAACTTTTTTGAATTAACGTGCGTCTACTGTAGTATAAACATATATTTTATATATAGTAAGGAATTGAATATTATATTATTAAAACACATAAAATATAATTAATTAATATCGCCTTTCCTTTTCCTTTTCAATATTTTTGTAGCTGCTGTGTAATTTAAAGAATCACCAGTTACTTAGAGTTCGTAATACGTATTAAATAAGATAAATTAATTTCATTTGGTTTCTTTATAGTATAAAGAATACAAAAGTACTGTATAGTACAATATATTATATTTTTTATATAAGTTTTTGTTTGACAGTGTTTCGAAAATTTATGCAGAAATATTTCTTTAGTAATTTCAACTCTTAAACAATTCTTTTTAAAAGTACAAATAGCTAATTTTGGAAAAAATGTGATATATCAAATATGAAATTGGTTCAAATATTCTCATTAATTGCAACAGAAAAAAAGGAGCAACAAAGATTGAAGTCTGCGGGCATTGCATGTTGATTCAGACTGATTGAACACTTTTTGGTACACTTTTGTTATAGCTGCCCTCATATTTTAATTGCCAAGCGAACGCGATTTATCGCCCAGTTATAATAGCGTTATATATATAAATGATTCTATGACTTGTATAAAACAATGACGTGTATTACCAAGTTATAGTCATAAGATTTATATGGTATACATGTTACATTATTAGATCTAATTCCACTATTTCCTTATCTTATTCTAATTTACTACTTTATATTCACTAAATTCTTATCCTTAAATAATCTCTATCGTTAACTCTGTTAATTTCCCTTTAATTTAATGTCTCACTTGTCTAAATCGCTTAAATATTACGCTTTTAGTATTCTTAAATTAAATGTTCCCTTTCCGCGCTTTTTTCTTTCAAGAATATTCTTTTAGCTTCCATTTTTACTTTCCTGCGCATTTCTGGGGTTATCCTTTTTCCCTTCAAATTCATCTGCTTGCTCTGTCCGCACTCTTTATATGACGTGACACTCTTAATTATTCATTGGTTGAGAGCGCGATCTACGTCATATTTGTATCCTTACATTTGAGGAACAAAAAGTCGATACTCGTTGTGTTTCAGCAGAATTTGTCGTTTTTCTACTTTGATAAATTCCCCTTATCGCCGTCTGATATTTTCTATTATTTATAATTGCTTACCCATGATTAAATACTACGTAGCGATGACTTGATTTAAATTTGAATCGGTGGAAACTGCACCGCCGAAAGCTCTTTCAATAAAAGCCTGAGTTTAAATTACGTATTGACTCAATTATTCCGGAGAAACCTACACTGGATAAATGTGTTACCTGGCCTACCACTCGATGACTGCAACTACCTTTCAATATCCATGTTGATTTACTACGAAACATTCTATTTCAGCTTAATCTAATGTACGACTGCCAGATTGATTATTCATCTACTATGACATCGAAGCTAACCACACTTTCGAATCACCATATACCGTAATATCGTTATATAAGTCGACGAGGATTCAACTCTACCTGTGATTCTATTATTTTCAACATTGCACTACTGGTAACATAACAACTAGTTATTACGTTCACAAGAAAAACCTTCCAATGTTAGAATAATCTAACATACATATCACATATAAGATGTAAATATCCCATATATATGAACTAAATATTACTCATATTTGGTGTATACATATAGCGTATCAACGATCTTATAATAATCATATTTGTGTGCGGCACTATAACAAGAACGTATCCCTTTTTTATGCTTTCTGCATTTGTTTTAAACAATTGTGCATTATTTTTTATTTTATATTATTTTAAAATGGTATGACGTTTTTCATATATAACGATTTTCATATAATATGTGTATAATGTGTATATGACAAATATATGATGACGAATGAATATATGACGAGAATATGTTGTATATGACAGTTTATAATGTACATGACGAAATTTAAGTAATATGACTCCTTTCGTATTGGTCTCACTCCAGGAGTTAACAGCCGAATAAATCTCCAAAGATCACAAATTACAATCAGCCGTTTTGATTCTGTAAATTTGAGTAGTTTAAGCACGTAGTTCGATTATATGTCTTAAATTTGTGTATTATTTATACTTGTTGTTTTACTTATTGATTGATGAGTGTTTTAATTTCGATTGGAATATCAGCTGCAAATGAATGATATTCTAAGTGCAAACGGATTTACCTTTCGTAAACGCGATAGAGATAGATTAAAAAAAAAAAATGCTTGAAAATTATTTTAAAAACAATAAAAAAAAAGTGAGTAAGTTAGATCACTGATCGCACAGAGGGTTTCATTTAATATTTCTTTCAAAACACTTTATTCTTTAATTAATAAAGCCAAATTGATATAATTTATAATTATTAAATCCTTAAAAACCGCATTTAAAACGGTAAAAAACGCTAAGGTTTAAAAAAAAATTTGCGCCCCCCCCCTCTTACGAAATGTCTCACGCCATTCTTTTTAAAACTTTTTATTATGTGTTATAAACTATCTTAAAGTTTAAAACAGATTGCCTTGTTAGATATCCTAATTTAAATAAAATTGCGTTCTTTTAATTCCACATTCCACCATCAGGGAGCACACTCTATTCTTAACAAAACTCTATCTGAACGAAACTCCTCTCTACAATTTATCCGTAGATACATTAGTCGAGGGGGTGGAGGTCTTAAACACCAATTTAAGTTATTTGCTGAAATTACTATTCTAAAATAGTGGTATCAAGACTTATGAATTTCTTTAGATTAAAAAAGTAGCATTTATCGCAGGACTCCGTCAAAAAACCGTGCATAAAACGGTAAAAATGCTAAGGTTTAAAAAAAAAAATTAACTTCGATCCCCCTATCCCTTCCCGAAATTTCTCGCGGCATTATTTTTAAAACTTTTATTATGTGGTATAAACTTATCTTAAAGTTTCAAACAGATCACCTTGTTAGATTTCATAATTTAAATAAAATTGCGGTCTGTTAGTTCCACATTTTACCACCAGAGAGCGCACTCTATTCTTTACAAAAGTGTATCTCAACGAAACTGCTTTTCTACAACTTATCCGTAGATACATTAGTCGAGGTTGTGGCGGTCTTAAACACCAATTTAAGATATTTGCTAAATTAGGATTCTAAAAGAGTGGTATCAACACTTATGAATTTTTTTATATTAAATAAGTAATATCTATCTCATCACGCCGTCAAAAAACCGCACGCAAAACGGTAGAGAACGGCTACAGTTTGAAAATGGTCTTAAGCAAGAATTTAAGATATTTGCTGAAATTACTATTCGGAAACACTGGTATCAACACCTATGAAATTTTTATATTGAATAAGTAAAATTTGTGCTGTATGTTTAAAAATGTGACACCGTTCTGAACTATGCTTTAAAAGTGATCGTTTCTTTATTTTTCCAAATTTTAACAAATTCCCGTCAATTGTGCGAAAAAGCATCTCTTTTATAAGTTTAAAAGTCAATTTTTTTTATAAATCGGAAAGTTGCTGTCCGATTTTTTTTTATTTAGATTTGATGAATCAACGTATGAAATAACATCCGGGTGCGAAAGAACCAAATTTGTAAAATCAATAGTTAAAAAATTTTGTACTGCGATTATCAAATCCTAGTATAAAATTATCTCTTTTTCTTTCCCTGTCACGTGGCCTGCTGTGCAAAAAATGCAATTCTGGAATTAATTATCAAAAAATTAATTATCTGCGTTTCCGATTGTCGAAATTAAAAAAGAGACATGCTCTGAAAGAGAATGAAATTTTTCTTCGGATGCCGTAAAAATCGTAGAAAAAATCGATATTAAAAAAAAAAAAATTGGTCCTGTATAAAAATACCGTGTTTGTTTCTGACCGCAAGATACACCTGTTTTATATTCTCTCGTTCACCACAGAAAATTCAATCTCATCAGACATCTGTCGCTTTCACAAATGAAGGAAAATAAAAGATATTTTTCTTGATTTTTAACGAATTTTCTGGTTTTTATGGTACGATCGAGATAATTTTTTGAATTTCTGAAAGGTGATTTTTTTCCTCGTCTTGTGGTACTAATTTCGAATTTCTGGGATGCGTAGAAAAAAAAGTAATTGTGTCTTAAATACCTACCCTTATCTGCCGTTAAAATGACGCCTGTTTTTAATCCGTGAAAGAGATCTTTTTGTAATTTGAAAAAAAATCCATGCTTTTGTTGATTTATTATTGTCTTTCCGATCTTGTAAATGTGTTTTTTAATTAATAATGTCCATTAACCCTTTAAGACCGAGAGTGTTTTGGTAAAAATTGAAAGTATGGGTGGTTTCCCCTTATCGCCAGGACCGTATTTGATTGAAAAAAAAATATATAAAAAAAATACCCTATGTCAGGTTATGTCAAGAGAGGACCCGCACAATTGTGCGTGTTCGGCCGTTGTCGTTTTTGGTGTGTCTTTTTTGGTCTAAATCTACACAATTGTGTAGTTTGGGATTGTGTGTGCAAATATCTAAAAAAAAAGTTTAAGCAAAAAATGTTGTTTTTTATTGAGATAATTTTCATCATACTCAATGAAAATGTTTGAAACAACTTTTGTTTTTGGACAGACCACTAGAATTTAATTTTCTGCGACGTGCTGAGACGTGCTCAATTCTCGCACCCCTCTTAACAGCCTGCCCTTCACTCCGTTTGGATTGTGTCTGATCCTTCAAATTTCTTTTTTTTTTAGTTTTTCCAGCAGCGGTATTTTGTTGAAATACCGATCGAAGTACATAAAACTAGGTCTGAACCAGAGTAAGAACTACAGCAGGTCCTAATTACAGATCCTTGTGGACCAGGTCTGTACTTTCCCACTGGTATACTACAAAATTTAAAACTATCCTAGGTGATACTGTTACAACAGGGTGTGGTTTGTTTTTTATATACTGCTTTACTAAAGCACGTCCTAAAAACAGGAATCGTTTGCTTATCTATGGAAAAATTTCCCCGATCTCCTGGTAAATTCAAGCAGACACTACGGAATCTGTTGAGCATTTGCTGAACTTTCCATAATTTATTATTTATTCCTGGTGGTTTACTTGTTGTGTCGACAAAATGGAATGGATTTATCAAACTTAAAAATATATCTCGTGGTATGCATATAACTCATATAAAACTTATAAATCATATATGACATTTATACCTCAGAGCAGAACCATACAGTTCGTTAGATGTGCATATTATATATCTAATGTTATCAATTTTAAATAGAAATCACGAATAGTACAAACCTATTAATTTAAAATTAATCCGCTTTAAAAATGTAATTAATAAAAAATGAATTGCTAAAAACATAAGTTTAAAAAAATCACTTAAAAATAAAATTTTTATATATTAGTAATTGTACCCATTTTGGAAGTGGTAAATGCCGGGCACGCACAATTGTGCGGGTCATTTATTTTTAAACATTAGTAAAGCCTAATTAAATTTATCAAAGACAAAATCAATTAAAATCATGAATAAAGTATATGAAAAGAAAAAGAAATCTAAGGAAATACTAAAAATCATATTTAAAAGAAATTACGACAGTACATATTTTTTGTCTATTGCTGTCAGATGATATAGTCTTTCTAAAAGCAGAAAATCTAACCCTGTATTGTAGTTGGTGCCCCCTAGTTGTGTCTTGTCAAAACATCTGAAGCCAATTAACTCATATAAATGTAACTATTATTTTAACACAGTCAAACTGACTGGTAAAGTTATCATACGAATTGAATATTTCCAACTGAGCTAAAAAATGCCCAGGCCGGGAATCGAACCCAGATCCTTGGCTTACAAGGCCAATGCTTTTCCATTTAAGCTAACTGGGCCGACAACCAGCCAGCATATTTCGCTCAGATAACCTTACTGGTAGGAACATCTGGTCTGTCATGTAGACAGCTCAACAGAATAAACCGCAGGTTAAGGACCTCCATATTAATGATAAATACGTAGATGAACTATTATTTTAACACAGTCAAACTGACTGGTAAAGTTATCATACGAATTGAATATTTCCAACTGAGCTAAAAAATGCCCAGGCCGGGAATCGAACCCAGATCCTTGGCTTACAAGGCCAATGCTTTTCCATTTAAGCTAACTGGGCCGACAACCAGCCAGCATATTTCGCTCAGATAACCTTATTGGTAGGAACATCTGGTCTGTCATGTAGACAGCTCAACAGAATAAACCGCAGGTTAAGGACCTCCATATTAACGATGGATACGTAGATGAACTATTATTTTAACACAGTCAAACTGACTGGTAAAGTTATCATACGAATTGAATATTTCCAATTGAGCTAAAAAATGCCCAGGCCGGGAATCGAACCCAGATCCTTGGCTTACAAGGCCAATGCTTTTCCATTTAAGCTAACTGGGCCGACAACCAGCCAGCATATTTCGCTCAGATAACCTTATTGGTAGGAACATCTGGTCTGTCATGTAGACAGCTCAACAGAATAAACCGCAGGTTAAGGACCTCCATATTAACGATGGATACGTAGATGAACTATTATTTTAACACAGTCAAACTGACTGGTAAAGTTATCATACTAATTAAATATTTCCAACTGAGCTAAAAAATGCCCAGGCCGGGAATCGAACTCAGATCCTTGGCTTACAAGGCCAATGCTTTTCCATTTAAGCTAACTGGGCCGACAACCAGCCAGCATATTTCGCTCAGATAACCTTATTGGTAGGAACATCTGGTCTGTCATGTAGACAGCTCAACAGAATAAACCGCAGGTTAAGGACCTCCATATTAACGATGGATACGTAGATGAACTATTATTTTAACACAGTCAAACTGACTGGTAAAGTTATCATACGAATTGAATATTTCCAACTGAGCTAAAAAATGCCCAGGCCGGGAATCGAACCCAGATCCTTGGCTTACAAGGCCAATGCTTTTCCATTTACGCTAACTGGGCCGACAACCAGCCAGCATATTTCGCTCAGATAACCTTATTGGTAGGAACATCTGGTCTGTCATGTAGACAGCTCAACAGAATAAACCGCAGGTTAAGGACCTCCATATTAACGATGGATACGTAGATTAACTATTATTTTAACACAGTCAAACTGACTGGTAAAGTTATCATACTAATTAAATATTTCCAACTGAGCTAAAAAATGCCCAGGCCGGGAATCGAACCCAGATCCTTGGCTTACAAGGCCAATGCTTTTCCATTTAAGCTAACTGGGCCGACAACCAGCCAGCATATTTCGCTCAGATAACCTTATTGGTAGGAACATCTGGTCTGTCATGTAGACAGCTCAACAGAATAAACCGCAGGTTAAGGACCTCCATATTAACGATGGATACGTAGATGAACTATTATTTTAACACAGTCAAACTGACTGGTAAAGTTATCATACGAATTGAATATTTCCAACTGAGTTAAAAAATGCCCAGGCCGGGAATCGAACCCAGATCCTTGGCTTACAAGGCCAATGCTTTTCCATTTAAGCTAACTGGGCCGACAACCAGCCAGCATATTTCGCTCAGATAACCTTATTGGTAGGAACACCTGGTCTGTCATGTAGACAGCTCAACAGAATAAACCGCAGGTTAAGGACCTCCATATTAACGATGGATACGTAGATGAACTATTATTTTAACACAGTCAAACTGACTGGTAAAGTTATCATACGAATTGAATATTTCCAACTGAGCTAAAAAATGCCCAGGCCGGGAATCGAACCTAGATCCTTGGCTTACAAGGCCAATGCTTTTCCATTTAAGCTAACTGGGCCGACAACCAGCCAGCATATTTCGCTCAGATAACCTTATTGGTAGGAACATCTGATCTGTCATGTAGACAGCTCAACAGAATAAACCGCAGGTTAAGGACCTCCATATTAACGATGGATACGTAGATGAACTATTATTTTAACACAGTCAAACTGACTGGTAAAGTTATCATACGAATTGAATATTTCCAACTGAGCTAAAAAATGCCCAGGCCGGGAATCGAACCCAGATCCTTGGCTTACAAGGCCAATGCTTTTCCATTTAAGCTAACTGGGCCGACAACCAGCCAGCATATTTCGCTCAGATAACCTTATTGGTAGGAACATCTGGTCTGTCATGTAGACAGCTCAACAGAATAAACCGCAGGTTAAGGACCTCCATATTAACGATGGATACGTAGATGAACTATTATTTTAACACAGTCAAACTGACTGGTAAAGTTATCATACTAATTAAATATTTCCAACTGAGCTAAAAAATGCCCAGGCCGGGAATCGAACCCAGATCCTTGGCTTACAAGGCCAATGCTTTTCCATTTAAGCTAACTGGGCCGACAACCAGCCAGCATATTTCGCTCAGATAACCTTATTGGTAGGAACATCTGGTCTGTCATGTAGACAGCTCAACAGAATAAACCGCAGGTTAAGGACCTCCATATTAACGATGGATACGTAGATGAACTATTATTTTAACACAGTCAAACTGACTGGTAAAGTTATCATACGAATTGAATATTTCCAACTGAGCGAAAAAATGCCCAGGCCGGGAATCGAGCCCAGATCCTTGGCTTACAAGGCCAATGCTTTTCCATTTAAGCTAACTGGGCCGACAACCAGCCAGCATATTTCGCTCAGATAACCTTATTGGTAGGAACATCTGGTCTGTCATGTAGACAGCTCAACAGAATAAACCGCAGGTTAAGGACCTCCATATTAACGATGGATACGTATATGAACTATTATTTTAACACAGTCAAACTGACTGGTAAAGTTATCATACGAATTGAATATTTCCAACTGAGCGAAAAAATGCCCAGGCCGGGAATCGAACCCAGATCCTTGGCTTACAAGGCCAATGCTTTTCCATTTAAGCTAACTGGGCCGACAACCAGCCAGCATATTTCGCTCAGATAACCTTATTGGTAGGGTTGTCGGCCCAGTTAGCTTAAATGGAAAAGCATTGGCCTTGTAAGCCGAAGATCTGGGTTCGATTCCCGGCCTGGGCATTTTTTCGCTCAGTTGGAAATATTCAATTCGTATCATATAAATGTGCAGATTTAGTTTTAAATCTCACAAAAACAGGAAATAGTCATTCTCTTTTACTTTAGTATCACCCGCACAATTGTGCGGGTCAGGGCTTAAAGGGTTAATTACGACTTTTTTTTCAAAATTTTATGATTTGCCGTTTGATGTGAGGTGTTCAGCTATGCAAAATTTCAAGTCTCCAATATATATAGTTTCTGAGAACGGGTTCTGTGACAGATGAACGGACAGACAGACAGACGAGTGAGACGAATAGGGTTTCGTCAGATGAACGAAACAACCCTAATAAGTAAATGGCAATACAGTTACAAATTGCGATATAGTTTTCAAACAAATTGCATTTGAAAGTACATTTTTTTCTATTAGACGATGTAAAAATTGAAAATGTGCGATATTTTGAAATTTAAAAAATTGCAGTAAAAGTGAAATTTAATCGTCTGCTATTGCCACCATGAAAATGACGCCAGCGTTACGGATGGAAACGTTTGTCCTTTATGATATAGATTGAAAAATAAGGTCTCGGAAATATCCTTTTTAGGTGAAACATCATAAATTAAAATTAGCAAAAATTTTTCTCCATGTATAATATCGATGTTTTTAAATTATTAGCAATTTAAAGAGTATTCCTCCTTTAATGGATAAAAGAGTGCTTATTCAGCTACTTTCAGATACTTTTAGTTGTAAAAAATATTATCACTATTGAATGGCTTTCACTAAAAGGAAATTAATAAACATACTATGTATTACATTTATATGTACAGAAAATTTGAACTATCACATACCCATACTTCCGTGTTCATTAAAGTATCCGAAGTAAGATGGTAAATATGTTCTCTGAAATATATAAATAAAAAATTAAGTATATATGTATATATGCATATAAAAAGTCATTTGAGTCATTTGATTAAGTAAATCTGAAGAAATAGTATTTATTTATTTATGTATATCATCATGGAAAACATCAATTGTTGCGAATCCACAGCTGGATGTTAGTCTCTTAGAAATTTTTCCATTGGTTACTGTCTAATAAGATACACTATTAACAATGTGCAGAAAATTGCCCTTTATTTCGCTCCTTTTTAAAGTTAACGGTTAATTGACAAGGATATTACCGTATCTGACCATGTTATTTGAGATGTTATGGTTAGAAGAAATCTAAATAACAGTTACGTAAACGTTTTCTATAAAAACGTGCAAATGAAAAAAACGGTGAACGAAGTTCCTGCATCCTTTTAAGAAATGTCTTTGGTCAAGAATTTCAAAAATGCGGGAAATTCGGTACTACCCGGTAATTTAAAATGCATGCACATGCGTTTCACTTCCATGGAAAATAAAACTACATCACTGGGTGCAGCAACCTTGTTGAGTTGGAATCGCAAAAAAGAGAAAATGTCTTTGGACATAAATTTCAAAAAATGCCGGAAATTCGGTACTGCCCGGTAATTTAAAATGCATGCACATGCGTTTCACTTCCATGGAAAATAAAACTACATCACTGGGTGCAGCAATCTTGTTGAGTCGGAATCGCAAAACAGTGAGAAATTTGATGATACCGTGATCACTAAAATGCATGTGTGTGGGCTTCTAGATTGTGGGAAAAAAATCATCACTGGATGCAGCAGCTTGTTGAGTAGGATACTCAAAAAATGCCTGAAAATGATATAAAAATTAATTACTTAAAAACCCTTTAAAATCATTATTTACTACGTTGTCTCTATTATTAAGACTATTTATATTTTTAATTCTATTTTTCTATGATGACGCAAAATTATTGTATCATCATCAATCTAAAAGTAGAAATAACACTTATAAACCTTATTGCCTCTTTAATCTGGAGCCATGCTTGTATCTCACATTCGCTTGAAATTTCCGTAAGACCAGCACCTGTCCTGGCAACATTCACATAAACTTTTATTCTCTTATGAGAAAAATCCTGAAATCATAATTTTAATATCGTTTATTTTAGGTAGCGCAACCAAAATTTAGGTAATTATAGTCTTCCTCTTGAAGCTCTAATGAATAGGTTTAAATCGATATTTTCAAATGCATATTTTGAATGATATAGGAACGACTTTTAACACGTTAAATAACAAGTCTATTTCGTTTGTCTTTCCGTTTCGGCCACGAAATAAGCTTCCTATTACACAGTCTTTAAGTGTCAGTCACCGAGGACAGACGCGGCACTTAACGTGTTAAGCAATCTCTAAATTCAGCACGCAATTTAATTTTTACATTAGCCTTTTACATCAAATGTATTGCTTTAAAATTACCATAATTTGTATTTACATAAATGAAATCCCTTGTTACGTAGCGAAAAATAGTATCATTTTTGCTCATAATTACATGTTTCATTAATACCCTAGAATATTCTTTATTAAAAAGTTTAAAAAAAGTATAGCGCATTTGGAACAGATAGATTTAAAGAAGAAATCAATGGGTTAGGACGTATCTTTCATTAAAAATTTTCTACATTTTATCACGAGAAGGAAAAATTTCCATCTTCGTTTATTTGTAAGAACTGATTACATTTTACTTTTTAAAAAAACACATTTTACAATATTTACATTGTATTATTTATGTACTGTTAAATATGCTGTAAACTATGAAAATTCTCTTTTTTTAAGGTTTTATTTTTGGTTTCTTGAACTTTCCTTTAAAAAAACTTTAATATAACTTTTGTTTTAATGTTTCATTAAGAAAAAGGGTGAACTTTTTAGTGGCTATGACTGAAATTAACATATATAAAGCACGCAGATTTCTGTATTTAATCTATAACATTGTTTTTCTTCCTTATGGTATCTTTCAGAAACGCTAATGGCATTAAAATGTTTTTACAGATATTACATACAGGGTTCTTATAGTTTTACCACAAATTTTCAACAGTTTTTTTCGGCTTATTTAACGGCAAAAAACATTGTAAATTCTGTGAATAAACGGCTTTGAATTATGCGTTAAAAATACCATATAGTTAATAAAAAATTATGCAGATAATTTTCTTATCATTAATAGCGATTTCTTATCATTAATGTTGTTGACATAATTTATATATCTGTTATACAGGGTGTCTATAAAAGGTACATATTTTGATTTTTAACAATTCATAAAAAATGAAGATATACAGGGTTATTACAAATGAATAATCGGGTTTTGATAAGTTACTACGTGCGAACAAGAAAACGTATATTTTCCATGACAGCTCAAACGAGAGGGCGTTAACTACAGTTTCGCGCTGCGTATGTGTCATGCGCGTGTGGTTGCCATGGTGGCTGCGCGAACGTCATATTCAAAATGGCGACTGGACAGCAGAAATTTTCCACACAGTTGGCTATGGAATGGAAAGTTCGCGACTAGCGCGATTTGTTGATTTCTTGGGACTACGGATGAAACTCTCTCTAACTCGGTTCACTTTTTCTTCAGTAACGCTTGGTCGACCGGAACTTTTGCCTTTACATAAACAACCGGTTTCTTTGAACTGTAGATACCAGCGCAAAATGCTTTGTTGGTGGTTTGCATTTGTATGCCTTCCGTAGTCCCAAGAAATCAACAAATCTTGCTAGCCGCGAATTCACAGCCAACTGCGTGGAAATTTTCTGCTGTCCAGTCGCCATTTTGAATATGAAGTTCGCGCAGCAACCATGGCAACCACACGCGCATGACACTTACGCAGCGCGAAATTGCAGTTAATGCCCACTCGTTTGAGATGTCATGGAAACATGTACGTTTCCTAGTTCTCACGTAGTAACGTATCAAAACCCGGTGGTTCATTTGTAATAAACCTGAATTTAAATTAATAACATTAATAGTTAGATAGGTACAAAAAGATTTATCGCTCTTCTCAATGAATTCCCACAAGCATTTTCAGAAATACTTTCTTCAATTCACGGAACGATTCTTGGCAGCATTGCTACTGGAATATATCCGAGAATTGAAGAATGTCCGTTCCTTTTTTCTCTGTGACAAGAAAGAAAATATCCGACAATTGAAGAAATTTCCGTTCTTTTTTTTTTCAAGGACTGAAAATTTCCGCAATTTCAAAAAAGGTTTCCTTTTTTAATTTAAACACCTCTTTCTTTCTTGATGACCTTGCCGTTGAACCTGGGACCGAGCGTTTCGAATCGAGTATCCTAACCACTCAGGCAGAAGACACTAGGTACAGAATAAGTTTTAATGATGATGATATAATAATGATGGTGAGATTTAATGATGAATACGTTGATAAATTTCTTGTTTAGAAAGCTTATAAATTTAAACGTAATTGCAGTGAGATTTCATAGTTACGAAATAATGGTTGGTGTTTTAATACTTATAGAATAATAGAAGATAAAATTATTACATATTAGACATATTTTTAATAAGACATAATTTGATTGTTAGATGTATAACATGAACATTATATTTTTAATTAAATTCGAGAAGAATTTAAAAAAAAATAAAATCGATTTTTTTAAATTAGTTGAACTACTGTACATTTTTTGAGTGTTCGTTTGGGAATATGTTTTACACGCGAATATTCTTTAATATTCTAAAAAATAAATTGCGAATAAGTTTAAATGAGTGAGAAAATTGCCGCTTTAATTAATTTGAAAGCATTATTTTTGTTGTTTGTTTTTAAATAAATTAGAAATTTTAATTTATTGAACTTTCATTTTTTCATTCAATAAATAAATTCCAACTTTAGTATTAATACAGCCAATACGCATGCGTGCAAGGAATAAACGGAATTCAACCTCTCTTTTTCGAGACTTTAGGGACGAATTAACGAAAAAAGCACGTTTTCTAGGAGGTCGGAAATTGTTCGTTTAAAATTAACAAATAATTTAGTGTATAAAGACGAAATTTTTCCGACAGTGTGTGCGCCCTCCGTGCAGAAAGCAAGACGGTAGTCGATGTCACTCCAGATACAGGCAAGCATGTCGGCATCCCCAGAGGCTATAGCTTTTGAAATCCTGTCCTTTAGGTCATCAATGTTTGACACTTTCCTCCTGTACAGTGTTGCCAGTGGGCTACGTTTTTTTAAAATTCAGATTTCTTGTTAGGCACCACTTTTCTGAAATGGTAAAATTCCCCTTGTTTTCGACTTAATTAATATGTCATTAAATTGGGCGAATTTTACTGTTTCTAAAAAGTGGTGCCAACTAAGAAATCTGAATTAGAAAAAAGTAATCCGCTGGCAACACTGCTCCAGTAAAAGATGGACTTTACAAATCCCCTCCAAAAAAGAGTCCAGCGACGTTATATTAGGTGTTCTGGGTGGCCAAAAATTAATCTTAGACCCAAGTACAACCATTGATGCTTTTCGATGGATTAGTAGATGTAAATAATCGAAATGTTATCAGCAACAAATATACTGTCATGCATCTGGCAACAGAAAAGTTGTTGTAAAAAGATATTTTATTTTAGTGTTCAACGCAAAATGTCAATAAAAGCTTTCTGATATTAAGTTTGCAAATGTTATTAAATATTATTTAAATTAGTAAAATGTAGTAGTAATTTAAATGTAGATATTATTTAAATTAGTAGATGTGAAACTATTATTAGTATTTAAAGAGCACGCAATAAACCTTCTGAGAAACAGCTACACCTACAATTGGTGACCCTGTACGTGCACAATGCAAGAACAATCGACATTTAAAGATGAAATAGCCAAAGTAAGTGTTAAAATACCTCAATTTTTGGCAGAAAAACCAGAAATTTGGTTTTATCAAGTGGAAGCGCAATTTTCTATTTGTAGAGTCACTGCCAAGGAAGCAAAGTTCAATAATTTAGTTTCTTAATTAGAGCCAAAATTCGTAGAAAGTTTGTGGGATATAATAAGTGATGCAAGTGCAGCTAAATATACTGCTGCTAAAGAGCGACTTCTTAACACTTTAAAAGAAAGTGAGAATAAACGTCTACAAAGATTGCTAACGGGCATTGAGTTAGGAGACATTAAACCCAGCCACCTATTACAAAAGATGCGAACTCTGGCTACCGATGGAGTTTCCGTTAAAAAACTTAAAACTCTATTCCTGCAAAAAAGCCTGACTTCGCACGCAATATTCTATTAGTGATGAAGACATAGAAAAGCTAGCACAAAGGCTGATCGTATTGTAGAAATGCAACCAAAACAAGAACTGTATTGCGCAAGCAATTTTTCTTCATCAGGTGCTGATGCTATCAGTGAATTACGACAACAAATTGCAGCTTTAGATACTAAGCTGGAAAAACTGAGTGTCACTAGAAATTCACGCCCTTGATCAAGAAGTAAGAGTCTATTTTCTTATGATCGCAGTAAATCTCGCAAACGTTTTAATCCTGCAGGCAAGTACTGCTATTTTCATTTTATGCTTGGTGAAAAGTGTTTCCCTGATAAATGTAAAACACCATGTGCTTGGAAAAACAAGCCTTCTAAAAACTTCACTCAGCAGTAGATTTAGCGGCAAACTCTGCTGCTGCAAATAATGAAGATTGCCGTAGATCCCGCCTATTTGTTAGAGAGAAAAAAAGGGTTTACGTTTTTTAGTAGACAGTGGAGCAGATGTAAGCCTAATTCCTCAAACCAACAAACACAAATTTCTTTGTGATTATAAATTATCCGCAGCAAACAGCACTGAAATTGGAACTTTTGGTACAGAAATTTTAGTTCTAGATTTAGGATTGCGCCGTGATTTTTAATTTCCATTTGTTGTCGCAAAAATTAGCAAAGCTATTTTAGGAGCAGACTTCTTGAACAAATTTCGTTTATTAATTGATATTAAGCATAGAAAATTAATTGATTATGTAACTAACTTTGTAGTTCACGGTGACGTTGCATTCATCTCTGAGGATGAAAGTGTAAATACGACGAGTAGCTTGTGTAAATATTCTGATTTATTTTATATGTATCCCAGTATCACTAGACCTAATTTTCTTATTTCTAATGTAAAGCGCCATGTAAAACATCATATTGTAAGTAAAGGACAGTCTGTATATTCTAAAGCTAGACAATTGGAGCCTCATCGTTCGGAAATCACAAAACGAGAATTTCAATATATGCTAGAAAATAACATCATTAGTCCCTCCAATTCAGAATGGGCAAATCCTTTGCATATAGTGTCAAAGAAAATTGGTTCTTTCCGCCCATGCGGCGATTATCGAAGATTAAATGATATAACTATACCCGATAAGTATCCAATCCCTAGAATTCAAGATTTTCAACATATTTTAACTCGCAAAACTATACTTTCTAAAACTGATATTTTTAAGGCTTATTTTCATATTCCTGTGGCAGACGAACACAAACCAAAAACTGAAATCATCACACCTTTTGGCTTGTACCAATTCAATATGATGAGTTTGGGGCTGCCCCCTGCAACATTTCAGAGATTTATCAATGAAGTCTTTAATGACTTAGATTTTGTATTTCCATATTTAGATGATGTGCTGATTGCCTCTTCTTGTGAGAAAGAACATCGCTCACATCTTAAAATAGTTTTCCAACGCTTAGATAAATATGGTCTCCGAATTAATATCAGTAAATCAGTTTTGGGAGTAACTGAAATAGACTTTTCAGGTTATCAAATATCTGCTGAAAGATCGAAACATCTACCTGAAAAAGTAAAAGCAATTTTAGAATATCCATTACCAGAAACGGTTCATGAACTCTGTTCGTTCTTAGGTATACTAAATTTCTATCGAAATTGCATTAAAGATGCCGCAAAAACTCAAGCTCCCCTTCATGAGTTTTTGAAACGAGCTACCAAAAAAGATCGTCGAAAAATCCCATGGGCCGATGCAACCAAACAAAATTTTGAAAAATGTAAACTAGATATTGCTCAATTAGCATTACTGGCCTATCCCAATTCATATTACCCTCTGGCACTTCGCACAGATGCTTCTGATTGGGCTATTGGATCAGTTCTCCAACAGCATGAAACCGATGGATGGAAACCAATAGCATTTTTTTCAAAAAAGCTTAATGATGCTCAAATGAATTGTAGCACTTATTATCGAGAACTTTTAGGTATATATTTATCCGTCAAACATTTCAAGCACTTACTTGAAGGTCGTGATTTTACAATCTTCACCGATCACAAGCCTCTAACATTTGCTTTTAAACAAAAAAAAATGATAAATCTTCTCCCGAGCAGTTAAGACATCCAAACTATGTCTCCCAATTTACAGCTAATATACAGTATTAAGCGGTCAAGAAAATGTACTTGCAGACACGTTATCTAGAATTGCAAACATCGATTCTCCTTTCATTGATTATGACCAAATAAATGACGATGAGCTTCATCAGCTTAAATTACAAACCAAATCATTATGTTTTAAACAGCATGAACTTCCATCAGGAAAATCTTTGTGGTGTGATACATCTACTTCGAATATTAGACCGTTCATACCCAAAAACTTTCGGATGAGATTGTTTAATACAATTCATGGTTTAGCTCACCCTGGAATCCGAACCACTGTAAAGGAAATCGTTAAAAGATTTATTTGGCCAGAAATCAGAAAAGATGTTAGCCAGTGGGCTAGAACTTGCCTCAACTGTCAGAGAAATAAAATCATTAAACATACAAAAACAGAATATGCACAATTTCAAGCTCCAGATGAAAGATTTAGTGTAGTACACATTGACTTAATTGGGCCTTATTCACCTTCTAATGGATATATTTATTATTTGACATGTATTGACCAATTTACATCTTGGATGGAAGTAGTACCCTTACAAAACATCACTGCCGAAAGTGTTGCAAAAGCTTTTTACGAAAATTGGATTACTCGTTTTGGAGTACCCTCTTGTGTCGTTACTGATAGAGGACAGCAGTTTAATTCTGAATTACTTCGAAATTTAACCTCAGTATGTTGTATAAGGTTGGAACATACGACTTTTTACCATCCTCTATGTAATGGTAAAATTGAACGTCTTCACCGTACTTTAAAATCAGCTATTAGATGTCATAACTCTTTTCGTTGGACAGAGACATTACCAACAGTTCTTATGGGTTTGCGAGCTGCTCTACATCAGGACTGTTAGTATGCAATTGCTGAAATGATTTATGGAAAAACTATTAAATTACCTGGTGAATTTTTTGAAGAATCAAAATCGCCAATATCTACTGATGATTTTGTAAATAACCTTCGAAAAGAGATGGCTCTCTTGAATCCCTATATGTCCAAACGCAAATGTAAGCAAAACATTTTCATACCAAAAGATTTGTATACATGCTCTCATGTTTTTCTAAGTATTGACAGAGTCAAAAAACCATTAGAACCCCCACATGAAGGACCATTTCTTGTGTTGCAAAGAACTCCAAAATATTGTTAATTATTAATTAAAGGCAAACAAATTAATATTTCCGTAGACAGATTAAAACCTGCCTATATTTTGCAGCCTCCCGATAATGAAATACTGCCTCCTACTTCAAAGACTAGTCATATATCAGTTCCCATAAACAGCCAAACTCCGCAGCCAACGGCGACGCACAGCACTGTGCCAAGTGAACAATTCAAACAAACAGAAAAACGGACATGCTGTGGAAGACAAGTGAAACATCCAGTGCGTTTTAATGACGTTGTTGACTGTTCCTGATCTATTTAATATATTATATTACTTTATTATTGTATTTTTAATTATTGTTTAATGTTTACTTAAGAATTTCACTACGTTTTTATTTATTTTGTATATAATTTGTAATTCTATGTATAGTTGCATCAGTATATATTAATATCATTACATCCTACTATGTGTTCAAAGTAACGTAACTTCATTACTGGTAGGGGGGTAATATAGATGTAAATAATCAAAATATTATCAGCAACAAATATAGTGTCATGCATCTGTCAACAGAAAAGTTGTTGTAAAAAGGTATTTTATTTTAATGTTGTATTGACTTTCTCTTTTAAATTTGTCCGGTTACGTATTTCTAATTTTTTTCCCGTCCTGTCAAGTGTCGTAATGTGTATAGGGACCTCCGACGGGCGCGCGGAACGCCGCTCTCTATTCGAATAATAAAAGAAAATTTAATAATAAAAGAATTCTAATAATAAAAGAAAATATATGAATTATGCTATGCGTAAATGCAATAGGTTTACTTATATCTTTATTATTTTAATACTTGAATTTCGTTAAATTGAATTAGTAAACTTTAAAATGTGTCAGACCTTTTTATACGCACTTTCTGTAATCTAACATAAAATATATGCGGGTTTTTTGTAATGAAATATTTTTTTAACAAACATTTCGTTCGAACTGTCATTTTTCAAATGAGTGAAAAGTGTCCACGTCAGGAATCGAACCAGGGATCCTTGACTTAAGCTATCAATGCTCTGCTCAGGATAGCGCAGTTGGTATATCTCACGCAGTACAGCTCAGGCAGACCATTAGCAGTTGAAGCCAAGCGTCCCTGGTTGAAATCTTGGCACGGACACTTTTACAATCGGTTGAAAACTTAAAATTCGTCTGATTTATTTACCAATTGAAATAATTGGGTTAAAATCAATTATGTGTCAAAGTTAATACTTCTTTTTTTTCAGTTTTCTTTAAAAGCGCTTATCATCATCCATTAATTTTATTATTTTAGTTGTTCGATTAAACAATGTTTCAAAAAATATATTATTTTAAATCATCTAAATAACGATGCTAAGTTGAAATTTGCTATTTCATATAATTTTTATAAGCTTACGAATTATATTATTCGAATAGCGAATTACGAATTATATAATTCTTTCAAATTATACAATTCGAAATGTGTTAAACGTGCGAACATTTTTAAATGCTTCAGGTGTACCTATGTGTTTATATCTAAATAGTAAGAAAATGTATAATAAAGGGTCAAGCCGGATAAGTATAGCGAAATGCCCCACTCGGCCGATGATTGAAATAACATGTGTGAAATAACATAGTGTCATGCATCTGTCAACAGAAAAGTTGTTGTAAAAAGGAACAATGGAACAATGTGAACAGCTGATTGGATTGCCTAGTTGCGTTGCAACTTTACATCCAGTGGATAGGTGATCGTGTTGCAAGGGCATTAGGGAGCCTTAAAAAAATAATGTTTAGGCGTGGCTGGTAGCCACAAAATTAAATTTACTTTAAGAAAAAGAAAAGACTAACAAAAAAAAAGACAAAGTACATAAGTACTAGTATAACATGTTGAAAAGTAAAAAAAACAAAGAAAAGAAAAAAAAATAACTAAAAAAGAAAGAGAAATTCCATTAGTTCCAAAAAAAGCAGGAAAAGACGAAAAAGCTACCGGGAGGTGCCCCATAAAAAAAAAGACTCTTTTCAGACACCATACATTAGTTTAAATATGAAATGCTAAAAAAATAGCAGAAAAACTTATTTTTTTTTATACTATATACAGGACAGAACAAACAGAAAGGTTAAGTAAAGCAGAAGATGAGAGAAACTCAGTCTTCATCGTTAAGCAAAAGCGAGTATTTAGGGCGTTTTCTGTTAGTGGGGTCGGATACCTCGTAGTCGGGAAGTTCCGCTACAATTTGGTTAGGGAGGTTGTAAACAGATTTATAAAAATTTTTAGCAAGTTTATTAATGCGCTGTTTTAAGGAAGTGGTTTTCAAATCCCTGCGGATAGTGGTATTACGAAGAAAACGGTGACCATTACGTATATAGCGTAAGTTTTTGTTATGAGCACCGTAAAGATACTCCATACTGGTTTTGCAAGCGCATCCCCAGATCGGACAAGCATAGGTTAAGATTGATCTAATACATGCATTATACAGGATTAGTTTATTATGAATAGAAAGAGTATTGCTTTTGAGAAGAGGAGAGAGGGCCTGGGAGATACCAGCAATTTTGCCACGGATATTAATAAAATTTTTTTTCCAGGTAAGTCTTCTATCAAGGGTAACCCCCAGATACTTGGTGTCATTAGTCCAAGGAATAGTGGTGTTATTGATAGTAATGCGATTAGGAAAAGTTAATTTTTTAGAGAAATAGACAGCAGCTGTTTTCTGCTCGTTGAGCTTAACACGCCACAGGGTACACCAGTTAAGGAATTTATCTATGTGTTTCTGGAGAATTTTGTATAATGTGAATGGGTGTTGTGCAGAGGGGTACATTGCCGTGTCGTCCGCGTACAGGGCAAGACGAGTCCTCAGTGTTCTTGGGATATCGTTGAAGAAAATATTAAATAACGTAGGGCCGAGGACCGACCCTTGTAAAATACCAGAGAGAATAAGGTATAAAGTGGAAAGTATATTGTTAAGGCGGACGCGAAAGGTGCGGTCGCTAAGGTAAGAATGTATGAGAAAGACAAGTCTAGCATTAATTCCAAGCTTAATTAATTTGTATATAAGGCCAATATGCCAAACCTTATCAAAAGCCTTAGCGACATCGAGAAAAACAGCCGCAGCTGGTGTGTTCGTGTTTAGTTTCTCACTCAAGAACTCAACAACACGAAGGAGTTGATGTAATGTGGAATGTTTATCTCTGAAGCCAAATTGCTCAGGAATGAGTATGTTTTGTGCGTCTAAAATGTCATGTAACTGGGACCTGATGACTCGCTCAACAACTTTGCTGATAGAGGGTAAAAGATAGATGGGACGGTAGTTAGTCGGATCTTGCAGATTACACTGAGGTTTAGGAATAGGTGCAATAATAGAGGTCTTCCATGCTTTAGGGAAGTAGTAGAACTGAAGAATAGCATTAGTTAGTTTAGTAAGATAAATAATACAGTTGCAAGGAAGATTTTTGAGAGCATAATTAGTTATGTTATCGTATCCAGGGGCTTTTCTGTTTTTAAGATTTTTGATAAAATTAGAAATAACAATTGGTTGAATTTCCGGAAGTGGGTCCGTGGGAGGGGTAGCTACTAAAAAATTTTGAACAGTTTCATTTACTTCAAAATAATGATTAGGGCTGGCAAGATAAGGGTTAGGGGGAAACTGCTCGGCATAGGACTTAGCGAGGATTTCCGCTTTGTCCCTGTCCGTATATGCTGTGGTATTAAAGGCAGTTAAGGGGGGGGGATTGTAGAGTAATTATTATTAAGTTTTTTCTTTATTTTTTAAAGAGAGTTGTCTTGAGGAGAGAGGGAGTTAAGAAAATTGCTCCAGCTTTTTTGTTTTTCTTTAGAAATGAGATTTTTAATTTTATCGTTAAGCCGATTAATCATAGGCTTTAAAGTAGGATCTCTAGTATTTTGAAACAGCCGTCGGATGTTATTACGTTGCTTACAAACATTATGAATGTAGTTAGGCATCGTAAAAGAGTTATTATTTTTAGTATATTGGTAAGTAGCTTGTTTTTGAGCATTAATAATAATATTTTGAAAGTTATCAACAGCTTTGTCAATATCATCAGTGTTAGTAATATTAGGGAAAGTTAGGTCAGAACTTGAAAGAATAGTTTTAAATTTACTCCAGTCCACAGCCACAGGGGGGGGGGGGGGGGGTTAGAGGGAGGATCAACACAGTCAATTTTGAAAACAACAGGAAGATGATCTGAACTTAAGTCATTAATAACTGTAGAACTAATAGAAAAAATGTTGCAAAAAGGTATTTTATTTTAGTGTTGTATTGACTTTCTCTTTTAAATTTGTCCGGTTACGTATTTTTAATTTTTTTCCCGTCCTGTCAAGTGTCGTAATGTGTATAGAGACCTCCGTCATAACATGTGTGGTAATAAGGCTCACCATGGGAATACTATATAGGGTATTTTTAGCCTCTGACCTTGAACTGTCCTTGAGATAATCGAGGAAGTATGCGCCGGCGCTACTATTTTTCAATTACGTTTTTCTCAAAAAGAACAAAAGTTAAAAAAAAGAAACCAATGCCAATTATTGAAGAATGTATTAGTTCACATTATATATTTTTTTCACATTTTTACACAAATTTTAACATAGATAAATAAACAAAAATACTTTTAAAAAATATTAATGTAGTAATTTTATATTTACACCAACCAAAAAGTTACAGAATAATGCTCAAAGTATGTACTTTTAAGAAAAAAAATTTCGTTAAAATCGAAGTTGCGCTTTTTGAGTTATAAAAAAATAATGCTAGCAACTTGCTAAAATATTCGTAACTTTCCCTGTTTGCATTTGCAGAAATACGCTACTATCAACGTATTGGTCAATTCGTCACATTTCCACTCGGGCAGGATGCGCAATGCGCCAAAATAAGAGAATGTTTCCATACATACCACTTCCCTATAGAATTGTTTCGTTTTTGTAAACATTCTGTTATTTTGGCGTGCTGCGCATCCTTCTCGCGTAATAATATCAAGTCGATGGTCTAGTCAATTGCGTAGGTGAAACTGAATATGGCTGTAAATACAGTATAAGGTTATCAAGTTTTTGGCAATTTCGATTCTCTCCCAGACTTTTGATATCATACGTTATCATTCCTCGAAACCCCTCCCCCTAAGAATATTGTTATCAGTATCTAAAAATTCCTTTTATTTTTATAATTTTTTTCTTTTTTTTTATACATTTGCAATGCTATACAGATATGGTTGTACATTACTTATTCGCATGTTTTACTGATTTAAATGAAGAGGAGAAAGTCATAAAATATCACAGTTATATAAGAAATAACTTTGTATCAAATAACATTTTAAAGAAATATTTATTATTTAAAAGTTTTTAATAATAGCTCTTTGTTACATATTGCATTGACGCAGTAATATTGTCTTCTTGCACTTCACCATTGCACGGGGCTAAACATAACTTCTTGTAAACAAAACAGGTGGACAACATTTTCCCCCATTTTTTACTAGCAAAAATAACAAGTATCGTTTCGAATCTGGTTTCTCTAACAACGAATTATATATGCACATGGCAGGTAGGAGAATATTTTTAATTATTCAATGGTTTTAATAATAGCTTTGTATTTTCTTATAAAGAAGAAAACAGACTTAAAAATTTTGAGATAACAGATGTAAAGAAAAAGACATCGAAAAAGTAAATTTTGATTTGATCAACAAGGACAACGATATAAAATGACAAACCACCCTCCCTCTACAAATATCTTCCAATGTCAAGTGTCAGACCCCCACCCCTCCTATTGCACACACATACACTTCCTCCTAAAGTGATACGTTATATATGTACACTGTACAGCCCCATAGCCTTCTATTATATAAAAATCACCATAAACAATTGTTACCATTTTGTTTGTCAGTTCTTGATATTATTACGCGACAAGGATTCGCAGTACGCCAAAATAACAGGCTATTCATAAACACGAAACAAACCTATAAGAAAGTGGTATGTATGGAAATATTCTCTTATTTTGGCTCACTTTGCATCCTGCTCGAGTGGAAATGTCACGAATCGACCAATGCATTGATAGCAGCACATTTTTGCAAATACAAACAGGGAAAGTTACGAATATTTTAGCAAGTTGGTAGCATTATTTTTTTTATAACGCAAAAGCGCATCTTCTATTTTAACGAAATGTTTTTTCTTAAAAGTACATACTTTGAGCATTATTCTGTAACTTTTTGGTTGGTGTAAATATAAAATTACTACATTAATATTTTTTTTGAAAAATATTTATGTTTTTTTCAATGTTAAAATTTGTGTAAAAATGTGAAAAAAATATATAATGTGAACTAATATATTCTTCAATAATTGGCATTGGTTTCATTTTTTAACTTTTGTACTTTTTGACAAATACGTATTTGAAAAATAGTAGCGCCGGCGCATACTTCCTCGATTATCTCAAGGACAGTTCAAGGTCAGAGGCTAAAAATACTCTATATAGTATTCCCATGGTGAGCCCTATTACCACACATGTAATTTCAAACATCGGCCGTGGGGGCCATTTCGCTATGCTTATCCGGCTAGACCCTTTAAGAGAATTTGATATCTTGTGAATTGACGAAGTTATGAATTTTTTTTTCTTCTTAAATCTCTTATTTTTTTCAGCCCTTGAGGCCATTTTTGATGCTACCAAAAGTCAGTTAGACATAATTTTTTTTCCGTTTTCCTAGAAGTAATAATAACTTCAAACTGATTTGATATGTATTAAAATTAAGAAGTTATGGGTTTTTTTTCTGCTTTCACAAAATCCTTCTCTATTTACACCCCCTTGGTCTCATTTCGCCCCTTAACGAATTTGACCGAGAGATTCTGCCCCTTGATTTTATGTATCAGTTTGGAAGAGATTTGTGCACAATTATGAAAATTACCGTGTATGTAAAAAAGTGATATACATAAAGTTTTAACTGGAGTGGGTTTGGGTTCCAGGGGTACCGGCGTAGATCTGCAAAAATTTTTCCGAAATTCCAACATAGGGGAGAATGTTATAAGTAGTGTTTCTTACGAAATCTACATAATATGTTTACTTAAACGCCGAAATGTCAGTGATGACTTACTGTAAACACACGAAAATATTTATGTGTTAGTGGGTTTGTGTTTCAATTATTTATTCGACATTTTAAAATCGTTTATAATTAATAATTTTGTAACTTACTCGCATGCATCTCGACAACCACTGGCGCATCTTTTAACCATTTCAGATGTAGCTTCTTGAGCTTAAATAAAAAAGGGAAAATATCTAGTTGAAATATTACTGAAATACAACAAAAGTCATAAATTTGTATCAGCTTCAACAATGAGTAGTTATTAGAAAGTACTAATAGAAGGTTACTACAATATCGCCAATTTTTGACCAACGTTGCAAAATATAGACATGTTTGGCGGAATACTGCCAAATTTGGTGACAAAAATAAGTTATCATATATGAAGCCAACTTGGCGATAGGTGGTTAATTTAGCGAAATTCCGGTTGGAATCCATTAATCTTTATAATCGAGCTCACCACAATTTAATTAAAACTCAGCGCATTTAAGGTTTTTTTTTTTTTAAATCTGTATGTTAGAATTTAAAGAGTAATATACGAAAATGTACGTTGAAAATGTACGTTTTTACATGCTTCTAATAAAATAACCACCGCTAGACGGCACTGTGCTATCTGAGTATGATTTGAACTATCCGATTTTAATGGTCTTTACATAACCGGATGCTGAAATTAAATTCTCGGTACTTTTCCAGTATAGGGGACTTTGCGAAATAGAGAAAATTGCCTTGGCAAAGCAGGAAATTTGGCAACATATATTCTGGCAACTTATTCATTGTTTCATTTCATGTACACACGCATTTTTTTCGATATTTATACAATTTATGTAATATAAAGAAGACATTAATCTAATTTTATGCAGACGCAGAAGTAATTTGTACACAAGAAACAACAATAATATACATTTGATTAAAGTTTTTATATAAAAATACAAAAAATTTCATCAAGTTTGTTTTCCCAGCTGTTTATATCACTTGGCAAAAAATTTCACTTTCTGATGCCCAAATTTCGCTTTAAAAAAACCCCGCCAAGGCCTCTATAGTGGAAAAGTACCAAATTCCCTATTATTTTGCACTATCTCCACCATAGTATGCACTATATGCAGGGGGGGGGGGGGCAGCGAAAAGTTTAAATATTAAATTTTAAAATTTCTATAAAGAAATAAGACAATAAAACTAAAATAAGACTATAAGACTAAAAATTTAAGACTGAAATAAATTTAAAATAAGACTATAAAAGAGCTGTATGACACAAAAGAAATTGAAAATAAAATACATTTATTTTTTTAAGACACTAGGGGGCTCGGCCTCCTACGAGCTACGCTCGCCAACCCCCGTCCAGACATCTCAGACTCTAAATGCACGCTAATTTGATCGGCTTTAAAAAGATTTCGAAAGGTTAAATTATAATTTAAACAAGTATGTTGCGGCCATCACAAAACTTTCTTCTATATAAATCACATCAATTAAATCATTTAAATAGTACAAGAAATTAAATCAATTTAGCAGCAATTCATATCAAAGTATACCTGAATTTGAAGTTGGATGAAAATTCGTGCATTAGTTATTGAGATACAGCTATAGCGAAAATTCTGAAAAATGTAGCATAGCAGCGTCACCTGTTGAGCGATTTACACCAAAAATAAGCAGCACTAAATGATATCAAGGTATACCTGAATCTGAAGTTTGTTGAAAATCCAAGCATTAGTTCTTGAGATAAAGCTATTGCGGAAATCGCAAAAAAAGTAGCATAGCAGCGCCACCTGTTGAGCGATTTACACCAAAAATTAAACGGCACTAATTTCTACGTCAATTCATGTCAAAGACTAACTAAATCTGAAGTTTGATGAAAATCCGTGCAATAGTTCCTTAGATACAACTCTTGCAGGAATCGTGAAAAATGCAGCACAGCAACGCCACCTGTTGGGAGATTTACACCAAAAATTAAAGAGCACTAAATTATATCAGGGACTAACTGAATCCGAAGTTTGATGAAAATTCGTGCATTTTTTCTTGAGTTAGAGCTATTGCTATAATCATGAATAATGCAGCATAGCAGCGCCACCTGTTGGACGATTTTCACAAAAAAGTAATCAGCACCAAACAATGTCCTGGGCTAACCAAATCTGAAGTTGTATGAAAATCCGTGTAGTAGTTCTTGAGATATAGCTATTGCAGAAATCGTAAAAAATGCCGCATAGCAGCGCCACCCGTTGGGCGATTTTCACCAAAAACGAACCAGGTCTAGTTTATATCAAGGTCTAACTAAATACAAAGTTTTGTGAAATTCCGTGCATTAGTTCTTGAGATAGAGCGCCCACGAAAGTTTTGTCACATACAGACAGACAGACGGACCGACAGACAGACAGACTCACAGACAGACATTTTGTCAAAACATGTTTTTTGGAATCTCTGACCCATAAAACGTGCAAATCCGTCGAAAACTGGAATTCGAAAATTTTCATGAAACCAATACTTTCTTCTTGTAAAGATAGAAGAAAGTAAAAAACGTGGCGATCTCCCTATAAACGGATTTCTATTCATTGCTCGTTGATTGGGGAATTTTAACGCCAAATCCGCTGCGGTACTGCTTGATTATCCAGTCGACCTATTTCGCCAAATTATATAAATAGCCAAACCACTCGTCAAATTATACAAATTGACATAATTTTTATTTTAAATAACGAAAGAACAAATAAATTAGTACAACATTAATAAAAATATAAATAAAACGTCGAAATAAAAATAACTTGATGACGTAGACACGTGTAACAACATTTCAAAATAAGCTAATATAAAAGGAATTAAGTAAACAGAGTCTTTGACTCCAGGTATCTTTTAACAAAGCGAAAAGAAAGTTCTTTTAAATGAGGCATTTTAAATTAATCGTTTTTAATCTGACGTAATTTTGGCCAAGCTATTCTTTCTCTTTTAAATATTCACGTGAAAATACTTTTGTTAGAAATGAAATATTATTTGTTCTTTCCTAACAAAAATAGTTGAATAGATCCTCTCAAAATATCAAATAAATGTCTAGCGCAATTTCTAAATTTAAACTGTTTTGAAATATTATTTTGTGCTCATTTTATATAATAACTGTAATGTGACGTAAATATGACGTAATTTCTCCTATTTAAGACTTCTTACGCATGTTAATGAATTTATTATTTTACAATATCCTTTCTCTTTTAAAATTCACGTGTATACTTTTTATGATGTAATTTTTAATAAGTTCCTGCTTTTTGTACATAATTATTTAATTCTAATTCGAAATGATTTTTTCTGTTTATAATAGTCACGTGTAAATAAATTTTTAATTTGAAGCAAACATTATTGTTAGCGCTGTATATACATTTGGCAACAGTATAAATTAATAAGATTTTCTAAAATAATGTAAAAAATATCTCTTGAAATGCTTAAAATTTGAATTTAAAATAGAAATAAAACCTCAAAAAGTGCGTCAAATTAAAAAAAAGAAATACAGTCTGCACACTGGGAACTTCAAACGTATAAAATGATCTAAAAAATGATTAAATTCCCATGGATAGTTTTTGCTCCTATAGAACTTTTTTAGTGGAACGATTTTGTCCAACTTTAGCATTAAATATGTCTTAAAATAATTCTTCGATTTGAAAACTGTCTGCATCAGCGTGTTTATCAAACATTTCTGTATAAAACCACGGATTTTCATATTTTTGTATGCATTATTTTTCTTAATATTAACGAAGAAAGACCTCCGGTCACAAAAAATTCAAAACCGGTGGCGGCGGCGGCGGTGACAGCGGTAGTTACTTTTTTTTTTAGAATAGAGAGATGCTTTTGAAACATTCACAAAAATGTAGAAAGTACATATATATATACTTAAATGCACTAAAATGTAGAAAATAATTTTTCGGGCCAGAAAAGAAATTGTTTTATTTTCTCATGTCCAAGAGAAAAATGAAAGCGTGGGCGCCAACTTTACATACATACATATATATATATAGGTAACGTTGTATAAAATTCTTATAAAATTATTTATAGATTGTAGTTGGATGTAGTGATGGGCGATTCTCGAGAATTCGACAATCGAGAAAAATCGTCATCGTAAAAAATCACAATCGATACAACCATCGATTAATTCCTAGAATCTACAATCGAGATGTTTTACAATCGATTATAACGAGAGAAGCTAAAACAGTTGTTGGAAAACTTAGCTATTATTCTGGCCGAAAATTTTATTGTAGTGATAGGGCTTGCTCGATAATTCTGCTATCGCAATTATTTGCTCCTGATTTAGGATTAAGGGGTTACTTCAGTCAAGTGAAAAGACCCGCTCGCTAAAGCTAATCTTATGGAAGAAATTTATAAAGATATCTCATTTGAATTTTAGTATTTTAAAATGATTTTCTTTGCATTGGAATAAATTCCCCTTTCTTCTTTATGAAACTGCAATGTCCAAATCACGTAACTATGGCGCATTTGACGAATCCAAATAACCTTTCTACTTTTTCGATAACTCCAAAAAGTTTGATACAGTTTAAAGTTCTCCTAAATGTCAAATGCTGTGGAATTTCCCCATTGATCGAAAACAAAAGTTTCTTTCGAAAAACGTAAGGATAGTAAGATAAAGATACCTGCTAAGAGGGAACCTGTCTAACACGGAAACTGTTTTCCAGTGCCTAGCGATTCCAACATGACTCTAAGTCTGTATCGAAATCCAAAGTAGCTACTTTATGACACATTTATAAACTCATTTTTTATTTTTGACGCATTAGCTAAAATCGATTAGCATTTCCCTCTTTTCGATAAAGGCAAAATGTTTTATAGAACTTAAAGTTACCTAAATGTCTAAAGTGTGTCAAATGCTGTGGAATTACTCCGTTTATCGAAAACAAGACAGCTTTATCGAAAAACGTAAGGACAACCAGACAAATATACCTACTAAGAGGCAACCTGTCTAACACGGAAATTGTTTTCTAGTGACTAGCGATTCCAACATGACTCATTAAGTCTGTATCGAAATCCAAAGGCGCTACTTCCTGACACACAAACTTATTTTTTATTTTAGGAGCATTAGTTAGAATCGATTACCATTTTCCTCTTTTCGATAAAAGCAGAAGGTTTGATACAAGTTAAAGTTCCGTAAATGTCTAAAGTGTGTCTAATGCTGTGGAATTTCTCCGTTTATCGAGAAACATAAGGATAACCAACCAGACATAACTGCTAAGAGGGAACCTGTCTAACACGGAAATTGTTTTCCAGTGCCTAGCGATTCCAACATGACTTTTCAAGTCTGTATCGAAATCCAAAGTAGCTAGTTTTTGACGCATTTACTAGCTCATTTTTTATTTTAGGCGCATTAGCTAGAATCGATTAGCATTTTCTTCTTTTCGATAAAGGCAAAAGGTTTGATACAAGTTAAAGTTCCCTAAATGTCTAAAATGTGTCTAATGCTGTTGAATTTCTCCGTTTATAGAAAACAAAGCAGTGTTATCGAAAAATAGAAAGGTAAACAGACAAATATGTCCGCTAATAGGGAATTCTATAACTAAAATAAAACTTCAATGGACTTCATTTTTGGTATTTCGGATAATTTTAATTTTCCAATCCTTTCCTACGGGGTATTAGATGATGGGTCTGGAAAAGGTAGAAGACCCCCCCTCCCCCCCCCCGAAGGGACATTAGGCCCCAAATTGACAGTAGGGCAGACCAAGGATGAATGTTAACTTAATGTAAGAGAGGACTAGGGGAAGTTGAGAATGGTAAAAAAAACAAACCATTGAATAAGAAAAAAATTGAAGAAAAAGAAGAAATGGTAAAAGAACAAGTGAAGCGTGTGATTAGAGCCAGACAAATGAGAAGGGGCCCGAGCCCGATGGGCCACAGCTGGTTCAGACTGAGTGCCCAAATGGTCAGAATGGGTCAAGAACTTCGAGAATAGTATCTACAATGTAGAAAAACAATGAGACAAAATATTATGAAAAACAGATGAAAAATACAAATACCCTGAGGCTAAAAGTAAAATGTTTCACTGGGCGGCGTCCCCTGGTGGCAGTAAAAATAAAATTGATACGAGAAGATAGGGAAAAGTGAAAAGACTTTATTTTGTGAATTTTATAACACTTGGACAAACAGTATACTAAAGGTTTGAAGAAATAAAACTTTAAAGCGCTCTCTTTAGGCGAAGAAGGAAGTTAAAATTAAGAAACATATGTCCATATTTTTTATTCAATTTTAGACACAATTTGATGTTAGTCTTATAATTTCCTATAAGTGGAAGATACCGTACCAGAGTACGAAAAAAACCTCCGCTAAGTATATTCCTTTAGAGCATTTTAAGCCCAGGGGTCTAAAATTAACGGTGGATTGACAAAAGAAAGGTAGATTTAGAAAGGCTATGAGATTACCCTTATTTTAATGTACACTGCTCAAAACAATTAAAGGATATTTGAAGTTTTATATAAAATAAAGATATAAACGAAATTTTTTTTGCCGAAAATAGAAGAAGAGAATCACAAATGCAAATTTTTCTGGTTTTCAAACTGTGGAGTATGCAAATTTTGAGTTCGACGTCAAAAACGTCGCTTCAGCGGCAGCGAATGAAATTTGACTTTCAACTGGATAAAAGGGAATGAAGACAAGGATGATCGGCATTCAGTGATTGCTTTGTATCGATGAGTACGATGTCTCAGTGAAGTTATTTGACAGATTCAGAAGCTTTGAGAATTGTTGGTAGGTTAGAAGGGGGCGAAACTCAAGCCGAAGTCGCACAAGCCATTGGAGTGTCACAAAGTGTCATTTCCAGGATCTGGAACCGTTTTTTGGAGAGTGGATGTGCAAGCCGAAGACCAGGGCAAGGTCGTAGACGGGCAACAATGTTCAATGAAGATCGGTATTTAGCGTTAACAGCTCGGAGACACCGAACCGTGAACGCTACTCTTCTCCAATAACACCTTCGCTCGGCTACAGGCACCACGATTTCAAATCAAACTGTCCGAAACCGGCTCCATGCTGTAGGTCTGTATGCTCGCCGACCGATGGTATGTGTTAGATTAACATCAAGGCATCGTCGCGACCGCAGGGAGTGGGCAACCGAGCATGTCAACTGGAGGAGAAATGAATGGAGCAATATTCTGTTTTCTGACGAGTCCCGTTTTTCTGTGCATCCGGATAATAGGCGTATTTTCATCTGGAGGGACCGTGGCAGTAGGAATAATCTTGCGTTCGTGCACGAAAGTGTCAGATTTGGCGGTGGAGGAGTGTTGGTGTATGGTGGCATCTCCATTGACGGGCGCACTGACCTCTACATCATTCGAGATGGAGCTCTGACTGGTCGCCGATATAGATATGAGATCCTCAGACCTATTGTAGTCCCTTACGCTGCAGCAATCGGAGATAACTTCATTTTAATGGACGATAACTGCAGACCACATCGTGCAAACCTGGTGGAGGATTTCCTTTTCGAGGAAGGAATCGTTCGAATGGAATGGCCAGCGTGTTCTCCAGACATGAATCCAATCGAGCACGTTTGGGACGCTCTAGGAAGACGAGTTTCTGGCCGCCAACAACCCCCACAAACTCTCCAAGAACTGAAAAGAGCTCTTCTGGAAGAGTGGGGCAGAATACCCCAACTCGTCATTAATAGCCTCATTGAGTTCATGCCTCAAAGGTGTTCAACGTTGCTGGCCGCCCGTGGAAACCATACCCCCTACTGAAAATGATTTTCTTTGAAGAAAACACCTTTTCTTATTCTTTTTTTCTCATATGCACAAATTGTGTTTTTTTCCTTTAGTACACAAATGTGCAATAAAATGCATTTTTTTTCTGCCAAACATGTGTAATTTATTCTCATATAACCTACTATGTCTGTCGACCATGTATCAATCAGCTAAACAGTTTACCAGATACAAAATCCACCTAAAACTGCAATATCCTTTAATTGTTTTGAGCAGTGTATTACATGAGTGGAGTAAAATAATTTTGAAAAAATCCTCTTTCCTGAGGCGACGCTTAAAATCTTGAAAACACATAATTTGCAGTGCAGTTTTGTTATTAGTAATAGCATTTTAATATTAAGAGATATGGGCCAGCTTAGGAGGGCTAAAACAAGAAGCATTGAAAATCAAGGACAAACTGACGCCAAATTCAATAGAAGACTTCTATATCAACAATTAAAACCAGAACTGATAACTTAAACCACTATGCCTCTTAACCCATATCGGTTAATAACAAAAGCGAATGGAAAAGAACATGTACTCCTTTGGGAAATTATGATTTATACCAGAAGCGCGGCAAGTTTGACTTCCTCTGAAAGCTTCCTTTCGCTTTCTCTCTCGGGCTTCGAGATATATTTTCTTTACCTCGAGACATCTGCTCGATGAAAATTCTCGCTTATCTCGAGATACCTCATCGATTGTAACTCATTCATTGTCATCTTTCGTTTCTCGCTCTCGGTCTCTTTTCAACATTTCATGTGACGTTGTCGAGAATGACAAATCAGTTTTCGTCCTTTCTCGAAATGTTACTCTCGATGATTGTCATTTCACGCTCGGTCAAGAAGGGCCGAGAAGAGATATCGAGGGGCAAGCTGGAGAGAGAAATAGGCATGGCAGTGAGCTGTGAAATGAAGCTTTAATTGAAATGTTTCTCTTATTTTAGCCCTACTAAGCTGTCACATACCTGGAGCCCTACGATAAATATTATTTATTAAACATAAAAATTTCAAAGAGAAAGGTGGGTCGGGTGAATTCCGAGGACGTGAGAGTGGACACATGCTGGGCGCAATTAAAAAAAAATTACCGAACTCTTCCTGTGACATATCATCGAAAAGCCCTTTGACAACTCTTTCATATTATGAACTTTTCTTCCTCCGAAGGTGAAATTCTGGGGTGGGGAGGGGGGCGAGCAAATTTTTAAAACAGTAGCCGATTTCTATAATAAATTTAAATATCATTTTAGATGTGGGTTTTTTTATGCAGTCTTCCGGTAAATATTATTTATTGAACATAAAAATTTTAAAGTGGGGTTGCGTGAATTCCGGGGCGAAAGAGTTGGCCCACGGGGTGAGGGAGAGGGAGCAATTTTCAAACTTTTTTTGGACCCGTCATGTGATATGTCATCGGAAAGCTCTTGGATGACTCTTTCATATTATGAGACTTTCTTCCTCCCCTCCCAACTTGGCCCCCAGTGTGTGTGTGTGGGGGGGGAGGGGTAGTTTTTTCCGCTTTTATCATTTTAGATCCGATTTTTTTATGGAGCCCTCCGATAAATATTAATTATAATATATGAAATTTCAGGACACTTTTCTAAATTTACTCAAGACCCCTCATGTAACATGTCGTTGGAAAGGTTTGTGACTATTTATTGATGTTATGAACTTCCAGTGGCCGTCCACCCAGTTTGCCCCCCCCCCCCCCGGAGGACACTTTTCCAAATTTCGCCACGACCCGTCATGTGAGATATCATTGGAAAGGTCTGTGACTGCTTATTGATGATATGCACACCCGGTGACAGTCCCCCCCACTTTGCCCCCCGGGGGACATTTTTCAAAATTTAGCCAGGACCGTTCATGTGAGATATCGTTGGAAAGGTCTGTGACTACTTATTGATGTTATGCCCCTACAGTATCCGCCCTCCCCACTTTCCCCCCCCGGGGGGCACTTTTCTAAATTTAGCCAAGACCCCTCATGTGAGATATCGTTGCAAAGTTCTCTGACTACTTATTGATGTTATGCACCTCCGGTGACACCCCCTCCACTTTGCCCCCCCGGGGGACACTTTTTCAAATTTAGCCAAGACCCCTCATGTGAGATATCGTTGGAAAGGTCTGTGACTACTTATTGATGTTATGCACCTACGGTGTCCGTCACCCCACCCCCACTTTGCCCCCCGGGGGGCACTTTTCCAAATTTAGCTAAGGCCCCTTATGTGAGATATCGTTGGAAAGGTCTGTGACTACTTATTGATGTTATGCACCTCCAGTGTCCGACACACCCCCACACACACTTTGCCCCTCCGGGGTGTACTTTTCCAAATTTAGTCAAAACCACTCATGTGAGATATCGTTGGGAAGGTCTGTGACTATTTATTGATGTTATGCACCTACGGTGTCCGCCCCCCCACACTTTGCCCCCCGGGGTGCACTTTTCTAAATTTAGCCAAGACCCCTCATGTGAGATATCGTTGGAAAGTTCTGTGACTACTTATTGATGTTATGCACCTCCGGTGACACCCCCCACGTTGCCTCCCGGGGGACACTTTTTCAAATTTAGCCAAGACCCCTCATGTGAGATATCGTTGGAAAGGTCTGTGACTACTTATTGATGTTATGCACCTACGGTGTCCGTCACCCCACCCCCACTTTGTCCCCCGGGGGACACTTTTCCAAATTTAGCCAAGACCCCTCATGTGAGATATCGTTGGAAAGGTCTGTGACTTATTATTGATGTTATGCACCTACGGTGTCCGTCACCCCACCCCCACTTTGCCCCCCGGGGGGCACTTTTCCAAATTTAGCCAAGGCCCCTTATGTGAGATATCGTTGGAAAGGTCTGTGACTACTTATTGATCTTATGCACCTCCAGTGTCCGACACACCCCCACACACACTTTGCCCCTCCGGGGGGTACTTTTCCAAATTTAGTCAAAACCACTCATGTGAGATATCGTTGGGAAGGTCTGTGACTATTTATTGATGTTATGCACCTACGGTGTCCGCCCCCCCCCCACTTTGCCCCCCGTGGTGCACTTTTCTAAATTTAGCCAAGACCCCTCATGTGAGATATCGTTGGAAAGTTCTGTGACTACTTATTGATGTTATGCACCTCCGGTGACACCCCCCACTTTGCCTCCCGGGGGACACTTTTTCAAATTTAGCCAAGACCCCTCATGTGAGATATTGTTGGAAAGGTCTGTGACTACTTATTGATGTTATGCACCTACGGTGTCCGTCACCCCACCCCCACTTTGTCCCCCGGGGGACACTTTTCCAAATTTAGCCAAGACCCCTCATGTGAGATATCGTTGGAAAGGTCTGTGACTAGTTATTGATGTTATGCACCTCCGGTGTCCGTCACCCGCACACTTTGCCCCTCCGGGGGTACTTTTCCAAATTTAGTCAAAACCACTCATGTGAGTTATCTTTGGAAAGGTCTGTGACTACTTATTGATGTTATGCACCTCCGGGGACAGCCCCCCTTCTACTTTGCCCCCCGGGGGACACTTTTTCAAATTTAGCCAAGACCCCTCATGTGAGATATCGTTGGAACGATCTGTGACTACTTATTGATGTTATGCTCCTCCGGTGTCCGTCCCCCCAATTTCCCACCCCCGGGTGACACTTTTCTAAATTTAGCCAAGGCCCGACACGTAAGGTATCGTTGGAAAGATCTGTGACTACTTATTGATGTTATGCACCTCCGGTGACCGCCCCCTCACTTTTCCCCCACAGGAGGGCCACTTTTCTAAATTTAGCCGAGAACATGTTGTAGTGCGTGCCCACCACGCCTGCTATACGGTGTCGTATATAGCGGGTAACTTGTTCGTGATTTAATATGACAAGATTACGTATAAATTAGAGGCCTCGATTAAAGGAGGGGCTCACTAGCGGGCGAAGTCACCTAGTCTTTATTAACACCGACTCATTCCATCTCACCCGCAGATGATTCTTGAAAAATGTATGACGTATATAATATATAATATGTGATGTATAAAAGCAATTGGGAAACTGGAGTCATCGAGAAAAAATTTACACTATCGATAAGTATCGAGATGTCCATACAATCGAGAAAATCGAGAAAAACATCTCGTTATCGCGCATCACTAGTTGGATGCATTAAATTCGTAGAATATTAGCGGTTGGTGACAAGTTGTGTTATTTTGACAGTCGATCCAATCAGCTACGTGAATTTGTTGGTAATAGCTGAGATCGGCTGAGTCCAATTGAAACACAAGTATCTATTTTGCAGTCGTATTATAATCAGATGGTCAGGGCATACGTGTAGCAAGGCAAAAGATTTAGGAATCAGGTAGTTTCTTCAGAAAAAACAGAGCCAAATGACATTCTAAATCGTGTATTCATCAAAATATGAAAACGCAAACAATTCCCACACTATGAGAACATTCGTAGAAAGCTCATAATTTAAATGGATATTGCAAGGTAAAATTTTTATATAACATTAACACATACGTATAAAATATAATATAATATTATAAAAAAGTTAAATTGCTTTGGCGCATTTGAAATGAATGAAATGAATTGATATGAATAAAATTTCCAGTTATGCTGTAATTTGCAATGACGTTGAATAAGTCACAAGGACAAACATTTTCTACAGTTGGACTGTATTTAAAAGAACAGTTTTTTTCTCATGGACAATTATAGTTAAGTATTTCAAGATGGAAAGAGGAAGGGCAGTTAGAAATTTATGTAGAAGATACTGAAGAGTCAAGATCAGCATTTAAATAATGATAGAGTTTTTACAAAAAAAAATCGCATATTCTGAAGTTTTTTCGTCAAATTTTTATTTATCCTTAAATTGCATTTTTAATGTATTCATTAGAAACATAGTTTTTCGTAAATGTGTTTCATTTTTAAAATGTGTTATTTTCATATATCCTATTTTCATCAATCTTTCGCGAAAATAAGCGAAAAAAACACATTATTGCTGACGTGTTGTATAAAAATTTGTATTTAATTTTCTGTCCTCTTTGACGGGCTATCTTTCTAGTTATTAATAATGACCGGCTATCTACTCGTATATTTGTAATAGCCGTTCTCTATGTGTATGTCCCTCATACAAATCTTCAATTTTTGACCGATTTGCACAAAACTGGTTGTACATACGCTTTAGAACATATAATAGGTCGCTGTCAACTTAAAAAAAAAAACAGATCACTCTTTACCGTTTCTTTAACTACCTTAGATAATTTAACATTATAGAAATATCTCCTTTTTAAATTTTCTAATTCAATCATTTCTTCCCTGTTGCTACCCCCTAAAAAGCCTCACAGTAATTTAAATAAAATGACAACACGTGTATTTTGCTTTCACGAGTCAATAAAAATTCAGATTTTCTCGCTATATTTTTGAATTTTTGAAATCGACGTCATTCTAATCAGAAAGTGAAACATTTTCTTATATATATGTAAAAGCTTTAACTAAACACGTGTTAAGATGACGTAGTTTCTTCACTTGAATGTTTTTTAAGTTAAAAAATCTATTTTAATGCAGTAGGTTTAATTTAAGAAAGCAATTTAGGAAAATATAATAATAAAAAATATCGTTTGCTACATATGACGCCAATTTCTGTTTAACTGACATCACTTTCTAATGATGTTTTATTCTGAAAAGAGACTCTTGATCTTCTGAAATGAATCCTTATTATTATCCTCCATAAAGTGAAAGATTTATTTTTAAGCCACGCGAATTTAAAATTTCAGTATTCTAGGTCATTTGGATGTGTTTATTGCTTTTTTCCACGTATTATCAGGGAAACCCTATACTTCAGTTTCACTTGCTGAAGAAAACAAGCATCCTGGTTTTAAAAGATGAAACACTTTACTATAATTACGTCAAAGGACATGTTTTTCCTGAAATTCAATTTCGCGAGTTTTAAAATTAAGCTAAAACAATTTGAGGCTTTTCATAAACGTCAGGTTAAGCATTATTGCTTGTTAATATTCTGTAATCGAGTTATACGTCAAGAATTCGCTAAAATCATGAGTGATGTGACTTTTGTAAGCAATAGATTCCATAAAAAGATTAAGTCACATTTGTTAAAGTATGCCAATTAGCGTACAACCTGATTATCGAAGTTTATCCCAATTGCACTTACAAAGATTAAAATAGTTCAGCATTTTTTAAATATATAATACGTGATTTATCACATTGTTAACGAAGCGTAGAACCAACAATATGAAAAATGTCCAAGCCGGGAATCGAACCCGGAACCCTTGGAATAGCGCTCCAAGTGATCTACCATTTAAGCTACGAGGACGATGCCCAGTTTAGCATTCCCCACATATGTTGGTAACGCTGCAACTGCAGCACAAGATGGAAAAGTCTTCACGAGCACACAAATCCTGTGGCGAAATATGAGACACAAACAAACCCAGCGTCGGTGAACATATATATAATTTTTTATTAATTTTTCAATTAATTTTCAGCAGTGAAATTGCTCTCTAAATTATTGAATATATAATACGTGATTTATTACATTGCTAATATGCGGGCTTTTTTATTATTATTCAACAGCGAAATTAGAAGTTCGGGAAAAAAAACCCTTAAGATAAATACGTATTAATTGAACTACTGAATTTTTCATATTTTAAATAAAACTTTAACGATAAGTGCTTTAAATAGACGCTAAAACATCATTTAAATATATTTTGAAGTTAAAATGTTTACTATAACATAGCAATTTCTATTTGATGAAAAAATATCAGGAATCAATTCGCTAAATAAGGCGTCACTTTCTATAAATATGTTGTGACTTTCAATCAATATGATGTCAAACTGATTTTAAAAATCGGTTGCTACGTTTTCTTTCCTATTTAGTTGGCATGTTATATTTTTAACTAGCAGAATTACCCGGCTTTGCCCGTGTTAAAAATGAGGGCCTTCCAGGAAAAATAAATGAAAATGGAAAATATGTCAATCACAATAATGGAGCTTTGTGCATTTTCGTCCATAAAAGATAAAAAATATAATAAGAAGAATATGACGTTACTATAACGCAACCATTGTAAAATTCCTCAACTTTAATATTTTTTAAATATTAAATATAACAATTTCAATTTAACACCTCTTTGATATTGAAACGACTTTATTAAAATAGATTTTTTAACGTCAGAAACACTCAACTAAGGTACTACGTCATTTTAACAGATACTTAGTTAAAGTTTTTACGTATATATATATGGAAAATTTGCAATTTCTTTTTTGAATGACGTCAATTTCAAAAACGGCAAATATATAGTGAGGCAATCTGAATTTTTATTGGCTTATAAAACAAAGTACTTGAGTTATATATATTTTTTTAATTATTGAGCAGTTTTTTAGATGTGTGGCAACAGAAAAGAAACGATTGAATTAGAAAATGTAAAAAGGATATATTTCTGTATTGTTAAATTATGGAAGGTGGTAGAAACAATGGTTAAATAAGCGTCCGATTGTTTTTTAAAGTAGACAGCGATCTTTTCCACGTTCTAAAACGTATTTACAGGAAGTTTCGTGCAAATTGCTCAAAAATTGAAGATTTGTATAAAGGACGTACACTCAGAGAACGGCTTTTATCTATACAGACTAGCAGAATTACCCGGCTTTGCCCGTGTTAAACATGAGGACCTTCCAGGTAAAATAAAGTAAAATGAAAAATATCGCAATCACAGTAATGGATCTTTGTGCATTCTCGTCAATAAAAGATAAAAAAATATAAGAAGAAAATATGACGTTACTATGTCGCAACCATAGTAAAATCCCTCAACTTTAAGCATTAGAATGCGTGTTTACTTTGACAAGTGTAATATAATAATAAATTATTTTAAAGGCAATAAAAAAAAAAGAAAATTAACCAAATGGCGCAGCAGTTTTGGTTACAGTTTAGTGTTAACAGTTTAGTGACATCTTCGTTACCATGCCATCTATCTAAATTTTAAAGCAAAAACATGTCAGTTAGTAACGCTCAAATCATAGTGATGGTGACAACGGCCTAATCCATAAAGTGTGCTTTTACTGGATTTTTTCTTAATTTCAAAAAATTGTCCATTTTCATTTTTTACGTTGTCGAATAGAAAAAAGTACTCTAAATGAAATTTGTTTGAAAATCATATTTCATGTTTTCTATTTTTAATGGATTTTAAAGTATTTTTCAGACATAGGTATTTCAAAATTTGTGTTCAACCAAATTACTATAGATGAACCCGTTTGCACTTAACACAGTATTATGAGGAAAAGACATGTCCATGAGTAACACTGGCATCATATTTATGGTGGCAATGACCTCACCAATAAATTTTGCTTTTACTGCAATTTGTTTAACCTCTAAATATCGCACATTATATTTTTCCAGCGTCGAATAAAAAACAAAACTTTCTTTCAATGATATGTGTTTGAAAAGTGTACTTCAGTATACTGATTTTATATGTATTAAAAATAACTCTTACGCATGAAAATTTTATAAGTATGCGTGAAACCCAATTACAAAAGAGAAATCCGATTGCTCTTACAATGTAAATAATTCAGCATTTGTTTCGTGCAATATTCCATAACTAAATAGGCAAACGAATTAAAATTTACATAAATAAATAAATAAAACAAATTAAATCGAATATTCAAAATTTCAGATTAATAAAGGTCGCTATAAATAGTTCTAAAAAAATCACGATTAACAGCTTGATAATACTAAAGTACCAAACATTATTTTCGATTTACCTTTTGGGCATTCTAAAACAATATAGTAAATGTAAAAAGCTTTTAGTGTTTTAAATTAAAGCAATTTTTTTCTGCGCTGTGAACGGGCTGTATATGGCCATCTTTAATCTTTAACCACAGATATTCCAGGGTGAATTGCCAGATTATTCTTAAACGGAAACTTTCATTCATGAAAACTAAATCTCCAGCGATTAACCTGAAAATGACATCAAATTCCACACGCTTTCAGTCCCGATGTCTAAACTGGGAGCTTTCATTTGAAAGAGAAGGACTCTTAGAAACATTTTCTAAATTTCATTTTCTATTTAATATAAATCTTAGAAAAATCGTATTCTATGTAATTGTTATAATATAAATTGCAGAATGCTCTCATTGCATTTAATGTATTGAAACACTTATAGTTAAATGTGGTAATTAATGATATAGCATGCCAACAAATTAGGAAATAAAACGTAGCAACCGTTTGTATTTCAGAAAAATACATCAGTTTGACTTAATTACAGTAAAGTAATTCAGCTTTTAAAATCAGAATGCTTGATTTCTTTAGCAAGTGTGACAGAAAAATACGATTTTTCTGTCAATACGCAGAAAAATGCAATAAATACACCCAAATGACTTTGCATTTACTGAAATTTTAGATCGCGTGGCTTAAAAATAAAGCCTTCACTTTATGGATGATAATAATAAGAATTAATTTCAGAAGATCAAGAGATTCCCCTCAGAATAAAACATTATTGGAAAGTGATGTCATAGCTAATAATTCATTTTTCTTAGTAATTTAGAAAAAATACTATCTATTTCCTAAATTGATTTCTTGGTATAGAAACGACTTCATTAAAATAGATTTTTTAACTTCAGAAACACTCAACTAAGGTACTACGTCATTTTAACACATGCTTAGTTAAAGTTTTACATATATATATGAAAAATGTGCATTTTCTTCTTTGAATGACGTCAATTTCAAAATAAGAGAAAATATGGTGAGACAATTTGAATTTTTATTGGGTTATAAAACAATGTACTCGAGTTAAAAAATTTTCTTTAATTATTGAGCAGTTTTTTAGATGTGTGGCAACAGGAAAGAAGCATTTGAATTAGAAAATTAAAAAAGGAGATATTTATGTAATGTTAAATTATGGAAGGTGGTAGAAAAAAGGATAAATAGGTGTGTGATGATTTTTTTAAGTAGACAGCGATCTTTTCCACGTTTTAAAACGTATGTACATCAAGTTTCGTGCAAATCGGTCAAAAATAGCAGATTTGTATAAAGGACATACATTCAGAGAAAGACTTATATATACCGGGTGTCCCAAAAAGGACTGACTGATTTTAAAATTCAATAACTTGCAAACGGTGACAGATATTTAAAAAATTCTTGCAGGAGGGTTATGCATAAGGTCAAAAGTTTTTTTTACAGTGATTTTCAATTTTAGTTCGAATTACAAACAATAGATGGCGCTGCGATCAATAGACGCTGAATTCAGGCTCGATTTTTGGTACTTCGTGGCCCGGATAATACATTTCCATCTCCTTTTTCAGCATGGAACAAGAGAAAGGACCAGAAATCGAGCCTGTATTTAGCGACTATTGCTTACAGCGCCATCTATTGTTTGTAATTCGAACTAAAATCGAAAATCACTGTAATAAAACTTTTGACCTTATCCATAACCCTCCTGCAAGAATTTTTTAAATATCTGTCACCGTTTGCAAGTTATTGAATTTTAAAATCAGTCAGTCCTTTTTGGGACACCCGGTATATAGATTATACCATTTAGCTAAGTGTTTTAGTCCCTAAAGTGCAATGATAGCATTCTGTGATTTATATTAACCCTCCAATACACGCGCGGCGTACTGCATACTCCAGAGAAGCTCTTTGGTATGCGTGCTTTGTAATTTGCCACCGATAAATTGAAATAAAAATCGTCATATTATTTGACTGCAGATATTTGTTACAAATTGTACGATAATATAATTTGTAGGTTACTTTTCGAAAAATAGTGGTATCAAATTTAAATACCGTACGTACTGTGGATATCGCATACTCTGCGCGTGTATCCTATGGTTAACCCTTTCAGGGGCAAGGTACTTCTATTCGAAAAATACTAAAATGAGTGAATGACACCATAATTTATAAGCAAATTTATTACAAAATAAGCAAAAGCTTTTGTTCACGTATTTAATAAAAGAAAATTTTTCATTCCATTATTCTGGTGCTAGTGTGGCTTTTAGGGATTAAAATAAGGTGGTTCAAAAATGAACCACCGCCCTTGAAGGGGTTAAATACGATTACATAAAATATGTTTTTTCTACTATTTATATGAAATAGAAAATTAAACATAGGAAATGTTTTTATAAGAGGTTTTTTTTTTATTTTTTTAAGAAAGTTTCAAGACTGGCATCAGGACTGAACGCTTTTGGAATTTGATGCCTTTATCAGGTTATCCGCTATTTATTTAGTTTTTATGAATGAATGTTTCCATTTAAAAATAATCAGGCAATCCACCCTGGAATACACGTGGTTAAAGATTACCCATATACAGGCCGTTCAAAGAGTTGAAAAAAAATACATGGTTTTTAATTTAAAATACTAAAAGTTTTTTTTTTTTACATTTACTATATTTTGTAGAATCCCCAATAGCTACATCAAAAGGCATTTTTGATAAAACAAGCGGTCAATCATATTTTTTTTTATTTATAGTAACTTTCATTAATGTGATAATTTTGAATAGCTCGATTTGAAATCTGTTAAATTCGTATTTTATTTTTTTGTGGGGTTTTCATTTCGTTTGCCGATTTATTTATGGAATGTTGCACGAAGAAACTCACAAATGATGAACTATTCACATTGTTTTAAGAGCAGTCGGGTTCATCTTTTGTTTGTAATTGGGTTGCAAGAACATTTAAAAAATATTCTTGCTTAAAAATTACTATAAAATACATAAAAAAAAATAGTAAATTGAGAATCAGTTTTCAAACAAATAGCACTGAATGTATTAGTTCTACCTGAAAATTCTGTCGGATAATGTTCTTTCATTCCTACTTTTTAAAAATTCAGATTCTTCATTGGCACCACTTTTTTGAAATGGTAAAATTCCCATTGTTTTCACCTTAATGTGAAATGTTAAAACTGTGGGAATTTTACCATTTCAAAAAAGTGGTGCTAATGAAGAAATCAGAATTTAAAAAAAGTAGGCGTGAAAGAACATTAAACGACAGAATTTTCCGGTAAATTTAATACTTTTTGTTTTCCATTAGATGTTGAAAAAATTGAATGTGTGGTGTTTAGAGGTTAAATAAATTGCAGTAAAGGCAAAATTTATGGATTAGGTCATTCCTTGCCACCAAAAATATGATGCCAGTGTTACTCATGGGCATGTCGTGTCGTTTCCTTATAATATTGCATTCAGAGCAAATGGGTTCATCTTTCGTAATTTTGGGTTGCAAGTTTAAAAAGATCCATACTTGAAAATAAATTAAAAATCCATTAAATTCAGAAAACTGTATCCCAGTTTTATGATTTTTAATGATCAGTATTAAAATCAAAACGAATTAAAATCTGAAAATTGAGATATAATTTTCAAATAAATTTCATTTGAAAGTAATTTTTTCTATTCAGTGTAAAAAATGAAATTGTGAATGTTTACAAGTTAAGAAAAATTACAGTAAAGGCACAATTTATGGGTTAGGTCTTTGATACCATCAGTATGATGTCAGCGTTACTCACTAACATATTTTTACTTTATAATGTATATACATGCTATATCAGTGGTTCCTAAACTTTTTCACTCGCGGAGCACTTTTTAGAAAGACTTTCTTAGACGGAGCCCCTGAAGCCTACTGTATATTATGTTACAACTTAATGAATTTTTAGGTGCATTTTTACCGAGCACAGAAAGAAGGAATGAATAGTAATCTAAACAATTGTGCATTGTCCCAGAAATAAAATTATATTTTGAAACTTTAATCGTAATACTGAATTTGTTTTATATTACAATCAAAACAGGTAGAAAGTAAATGCAACAGCAATGTTGACAATAAATCTTACATTATTACAGTGACCACCAATAACGCATAAAAGTTTAATGTGATTGGATTGTTTAGCACAAATATCTGCATTCCGGTCAAGTTGATAGTAATTGCAGACGAATGTTCCGTTCTACATTAAAAAGACTTCTGTATTTGGTTTTGGTGGCAGCGTTAGTCGAAAATCTAGCTTCATAGACATATGTCATTGAAAAAGGCAGCAAAACTAATTATGCTTTCTTAGACAAAGTTTAAATTCATCTATCAAATAAAATAAAAAATCTGATAGGCTTTGGTCTTAAATTAAGATCTTTAACACTATATATACCAGTAATTTTACTCAAGTTTTATTAAAAATATTTCAGACCAGAATTTTTATTTAAAACTATGTAACTCTGTCTCTCTTTCTCTCTCTCTTTTTTTTTCTTTTTTTACTTATATATGATTTATTTTTATTTTATTTATTTTAAAAAAATATTTCTGGTTTGAATCGAAATATTTTCATTTGGTAGCACCAAATAACCAGTTGTTGGTATATTCAGATTTAAGTTGCTATGAGATGTTTTGTTTGTTGTTATTGGACACATACATCAGACTTGTGTGCTTGACAACAAGGCCCGCTTATAAGTCATCGTCGATATACAGGGACGAGATAGCACAATGAAATTTACAGCACAGAGAATTTTTACATCCGGGAGCTCCACAAGGAGTGTGCAATGGAGCCAGCGGGAGTCGAACCCGACAAGCCTCCTACGCTCTAAAGCGATTAGCAGCGTGGTGTCTTAACCACTCGGCCGTGGAGGCCCCTATGAGATGTCAAATTACCGAAAACCTCGTGTTTCACTGAGTTTAAGCTGGGTGTTTTTTTGATAAAGCTGAACACATTTAGCATAGATTTTAAATCGTCCAAAGCCTTTTTTATTTACCAGCTGAAAAATGTTGTTTAAACACGATTTTCACAGCAATAGGATGATCCTGAATATTTATTTATACTTTTTTTTATCTCTTGTTGTTTGCATTATTTTTTAACAAGAGGTACGTAATCGATATCATTATTTTCCTCATAAATCGACCAATACACGTTTCATCTTAAAAGAAGACGCGTTTGGTAATTGCATCAGAAATTGTGACAGATTTTCATTGCAGTGATAGATACATTTATTTCATTTTGCTGAACATATCGGCCAAATATGACAGCATTCACAATCTTCATTAATTAAAAGTTTTGCCAGTTTAAATTTATGGTTCTTCTAATATCACCTCTGCAGTTGCAACAATTGTGTAAATGGTCTTCCTCGACATGACCGTCTTACTTCGATATGCCGTTGGAGGGGCGAATGCAGGCTTCCAAAAACTTTACACATAAGTTTATAAAGTTTACTTTTAAGAGTTCGTGAATTTATATAGTGTATTATTTTAATGGAACCGTTCATCTTTTTCATAAGCTCAGAAGACATTTCTTCGGGACAGCGTATATCTGTAAAAAGCTCAACAGATGATGCTTAGTGCTTTTCCATCTCTTTAATTTTTGCAAAGTGACCCATCATTGTTTTCGTATCATCAGTGCTTTCATGTCCACATGTATTTTCCCATGTAATCATCCAAAAATATTTCGTCCCTTAGTTTGTTGATGTGTAGTTATCAACAAACAATATGGTCCTGACAGATTTGTGAAACCTCTTTCGGACTAGCGTTAGTTAGGTACTTAATTTTAATCAAGTTAATTTTCTGAAACAGTACAGTAATAGAGATGTTAAATCTAGTTCCCGGTGTCCGTTTCAAAAAAATAAGTTCAGTACATTCATGTATTTGTAGTGCAAATTTAGTAGATCTGAAGATGCTGTTAAGTGTGCTTTTACGTAATTAGTCAATATTTTTTAAAAAACGATGTTATTTGACAAGGGAATATTGGACACTGAATTAACAACTTTTTCATAAAGCAAGTTCTTGACAATATCAATTTTACAAGGTTTATTAAGAGTCTTTGCAATTATATGATCTTCGCGAACTCAAGCGACTCGTTAAACTATCAAGTAGGCGCCAGGGGGTCATAGGCGCCAAGGGGTCATAGGCGCCACCTTAACAGGGGCGACTGGGTCAAACCAACAAAATTCCATTACTAAATTTAGAACATTATTTTTATCTTAATGAATCACAGTCTTTAAGAAGGACAAAAACAACAATTTAAATTAGTGGTAGAAGTATATTTTTGCCTATTTCTGCCCCCCCCCCCGTAAAGTCTGCGCCTATGTCCAGGACATTTCAAATTTGCTTCAACAAGTATTGTGATAGTTTCTTTTAAACATGCATACTTTACCTTACATATTGAAAAAAATCAGGCGGTTTATCTTTCAAATCATAATGGTTTCTTTCGGAATAATGACGCAGTTGAGCATGAAATGTGTAGCTTTTGGATAACACTTCCACTCAAGCTACGCTGTGAGGAATTCAAGTATCCGCTTTTTCCTTCAGAATAAAATTTTTCGCTTTCTTATATCAAATCTGCGTTTGTTTCTCCATTTATCGCATTTTTTTTTAAATTAGAAAACTTAAAAATAGAGTACTTGTGGAAACTAATATTTGAACCGATATATATATTTTTAAAAATAACATTTTTGAGCGGGTGGTGGCGACACAAATGACAACGTCATCGAGTTACGGGATGAAATCATGGTGTAGGACAAGATTAATAGAAGTAGATTAAAGAATGACTGGTCTGCCTCGACATTTCTTGGTACGATACGAGCAGCAGCAGGCGTCAACCCGTCATTTTGGCGTCACTACCCGTCATCGAGTTACGGGATGAAACCGGTGCCAAATTAAAGGTAAAATAAAGTCTTTTAATAATATTTTGGTCTGTCTGCGCCTATCCTGGAAGAAACCTCCGGAAGACTGAAATTTATAACAAAAAAGTATCATAATGTACAATTGAAACCCTGTAAACATAATATTTTACATTACATTGCCATATATATTACTTCGAATCGACTTTCAAGATGAATTACCGGTTTTGGAAAAGATTATTACCTGTACGTAAGAAAATGACTCATTCGGCATAACTTGGTACAAAACCAGAAGAACGGGACGCCAATTCCCTATTTTGACAGTTCTATTACGTTATCGAGTTACGGCTTGAAATTTTGGCCCATTAAAGATACAGCTTAGTACACAATACGAATATTTCGAATATATACGAATATTATATAAATATGTGCCTTTTATGTGCCAAAATTTCAAGCTGTTACTGGATGACGTAATTATACAACCAAAATTAAGAATTGGCGCCCTGCTTTGCTCATCTCCTACCAAGATATGACGAGACAGACTGAAATATTCGTATTGTACTAATCGGTATCTTTAATGTGCCAAAATTTCAAGCCGTAACTCGATGACGTGGTAGTACTGTCAAAATAGAGAAATGGCACCCCGTTCTTCTCGCATTGTACCAAGTTATGTCGAATGAGTCATTTTCTCACGTACTTTCAATAAGCTTTCCTAAACCATTCAATCATCTTGAAAGTCGATGGCGAAATAATAAGTACTGCAATGTAAGGTAAGATATTATGTTTATAGGATTTCAATTGTACATTATAACATATTTTTTTGTTATAAATTTTTACTCTGCCGGAGGTTTCTTCCAGGATATGTGCAGGCAGACCAAAATATTATTAAAATACATTATTTTACATTTCATTTGGCGCCGGTTTCATTCCGAAACTCGATGACGTGATAGTGACGCCAAAATTACGAGTTGGCACTCGCAGCTGCTAATATCGTACCAAGAATAGTCGAGGCAGACCAGTCATTCCTTAATCTACTACTAATAATCTTGTCCTACATCATGATTTCATCCCGTAACTCGATGACGTTTTCATTTGCGTCGCCGCCGCCCGGTCTATTTAGTTTAATAAAAGAGTTCAAATAGTTGACAATAATTACCAATGTATAAATATTTTTGTAGCAAACAAATCTGTTCACATTTTTGAAAAAAAAAACCCCAAACCGTGCTTTAAATATGTTGGCTTCATTCAAATTTTCTTTATTTTCATAAAGCGCGGAGGAGCCCCTAGGGCTCCGCGGCGGACAGTTTGGTAACCTCTGTGCTATATCATCGAGAATTTCACTAAATACTACGCCAACTAGTTGATTTTTTTTCTTCGTATTATCAGAAAAATCCTATATTTTTCTGTTACACCTGCCAAGGAAACGAGCATTCTCAGGGATTTTGCTATGGTTGCGACACAGTAACGCCATGTTTTCTGATTGTTTTTTATAATGATTTGTGGACCGGAATGCACAAATATCACTTATTATTACTGTATTATTTCATTTTAATTTATTTTACCCGGAAGGCCCCTTATAATTGACACCGGCGACGCCGGGTAATTCTGCTAGTTATTAATAATAACCGAATTTATCAAATTGATCGTAACATTGTGATAATTAGTTATTTTTGTTTTAAGTATAATTTATTACATTAGGAGGATCTGCCCCCTACGAGCTACGCTCGCCAACCTCCGTTCAGACACCATAACTCTAAAAGCACGCTACTTTGATCCGCTTTAAAAAAATTTCGGAAGAATGAATTATAATTAAAAAACAGTGTATATCCCCTGTTAACGGGTTGTTTCGTCTTTGATTAAAACAGATCAGTGAAATATGTGAAAATAAGCTAATATAAAATGATTTAACCCTTTCGAGGACTGTGTCCTTAAAAAAGGACACCTAATATTAATTTCAAAACTGACAAACGGCACCAAGAATATTTAATTAAAAATTTCCTTTTGTAATGTACGTGAAAAACAGCAAGCTCATATTTTTTAATAAATTCGTTTATAAATTCCGGTGTCAGGACATTATTTCATCAGTTTATAAACAGAATTACTCCGCGTCGTTTAGGGTTAAGTAAACATAGTCTTTGTCTCCTGGTATTTTTTAACAACGCTATAAGAAAGTTTTTTTACATAAGACATTTTAAATGTATCGTTTTGAATCTGACGTAATTTTCACCGAAGTTTCCTTTCTATTTTTAATATTCATGCGAAAATACTTTTGTTGTTAGAAAGGAAATATTATTTGCGGTGTTTCAGACTTCTCAGCACAAGAGCAATGAGACTCTTTTAGACACTTCTATAACATTTGCATTGGTTCATTGGTTCAAAATATCTCAATTTGTTGATTTCCTGTAAGTAAATAAACCGTATCGGTTTTGGAAGTCTATGGGAATTTGGCGAAATATTAGAGATATCGGCAAGTTGGCGTCACTTTTAGCGACTAATTTTGGTCACCAAATTTGGCGATGTATCGCAACGTGGGCAAAAAAACATGGCGGTATTTGGCAAGAGAACAGGATCCCTCCTATGGTAACCCCCTTATAGGTATTTAGATGCATTAAATGCTGTTCAATAACCAATGAGATGCATTTCATTCGGGCGTTGCCATTAAACAGTTAACAAATAATCGGGATTTCTGTGCCACGTACGATAGCGTAATATATATGCAGATTAGTTTTAAAAGATTATCTCAAAATATGAAATAAATGTCTCGCGCAAGTACATTTTTAAATTTAAAATATTTGGCAATATTATGGTTTGGCAATTTTAAATATGACCCAATTTCCTCCATTTACGTCTTTTAGCGAATATTAATGAATTTATTATTTTACAATTTTCTTTCTCTTTTAAACTTCACGTGTAAATATAGTATTTATGACGTAATTATCAATATTTTTCTGCTTTTGATACGTAATCATTTAATTTTCATTTGAAAGTTTTTTCTGTTTATAATAGTCACGTGTAAATCAATTTTCAACTTGTAGGAAATATTATTCTTTGCGCTGTTTTTAAATTTGGCAACAATTTAAAATAATACCCTTTTCAAAAAGTTGTAAAAAATATCTCTCGAAATGCTGAAAAATTGAATTTAAAATAGAAATAAAACCTCAAAAAATGAGTCAAATAAAAAAAATAAATGCAGTATGCACACCAGGAACTTCTAATGTATAAAATGATTTCAAAATTATTAAATTCCTATGTATAGTTTTTGCTCCTAAAAACCTTTTTTAATGGAACGATTTTGACCAACTTTAACATTAAATACCTCTTAAAATAATCATTCGATTTGATAACTGTCTGCATCAGCGTGTTTATCAAGCATTTCTCAATAATACCACCGGTTTTCATATTTTTGTATGCAATATTTTTCTTAATATTATCGAAGAAAGAGACAAAAAATTCAAAACCGGCAGCGGCGGTGACAGCGTTAGTTACTTTTTTTTTTTAGAATAGAGAGAAACTTTGTTAAAAAATGCGATTTCCTTCCTTTTCTTTTTTTAATATTCAAAAGTAACAACTACATAAAACAAAACAAAATAAAATTTTGTTTTTTGCATTTCTGAACTTGCGAAAGACAAGCTAATAAAAGAAATAAAGTAATTATATTTTATATGAAAATCTAAAATTATCGAAAAAAAAATCAGAAATGTTATTTCACAAATTTATATAAGTTTTTAAATGTTGATATATTGAAAATGCACCGTTAAAAAAAAAAAAAAAAAACTTTGTTCATGAAAATGCATGTAAATTTTTGATCAGTATCTCTGTCAGTATGTCGCAGGTCTGTTAAACTCACTGCAATTACTTGAATTGTGGGTGGAACAGAAAACGGTTTCTGCAGAATATTCTAGACACAACGTCTTTGGCAGCATTTTTTTTTTTTTTTTTTTTTTTTTTTTTTTTTTTTTTGCAAATTTAATTTTTGCTCTATTGAATTGTTGAAAATCTGCAAATAGATACGGCAATTTTTTTTTTTTTTTTTTTTTTGTGGAAATATTGGTTTTCAAGTTCAAGGATGTCGCAGACACTAAACAACACATATACATATGCTCATTACATAGGGGTAAAGAGTGCAAAAAATATATAATTTCTGAAGTCGTTTAGATAATTTTGCAGACTGTTGTAATAACTTGTCTTATAGCTGCGATATGTATTTCTATTTAAATGTGTGAGTTTAGGACATACGGTGATGCAACTGGTTTGCCTACTGTAATTTATGAAGAGAGTACCAGTTCAGATGAAATTTTCAAAGTAGTAAAAGTAGAATTATAAAAATATTTAATATTTTCTCCCTAGACAATTGTAGCTTTGGATAAAGATTTCACACAAAGTTGATATTCACAGATATTCAGGTTGATATTCACACAAAATAATTATTCACATTGATTGGCATTTATGGAATGCGTATTATTTCTGTCTTTTAGGTGTTTCTTGAGCCACTGTCTGCAAAACCATGATGACAGATTGAGATCAAGGAAAAATATCTTCAGCGAAGCATGGGTATAGAATATGGCGCATTCTGTTATCAAAAAAGACCATTATAACCAAAGACGGAGAGAACTCAGCAGAGTCATAGCTTGAGGAGCACCTATGATTTAAATCGTTTTAAGCCTTGTTATCTGTTTTGAAGAACAGGGTTCCGAAACTTTTATATCTGTCCGAAAAATTTATGAATCAATTTATTGGAAATTCTAAAGTAAAGTTGGTCCTACACTGTTAAAATATTTTCTGTGAAAATACAGAGAATCTACTGGTAATCCATTATCTTAAGTCTTATGTAAAATTACAGAGATTAGAAAAACAGAGATTCTGTTAAATAACAGAGAAGTTATTCGGTAAATTTACAGTAAATTAACATCTTTAAAAATGCATAAGACTCTGTAAATCCATTTATTTTTAATGAAAATAATTTAACACAGTTTTTGAAATCAGGAAATTTTAGAACTTCGAAGTATCAGAATTTTTCGAGTAAATTTGAACTGCTGTAGTATTTAATTTTTTACACAATTTGTTTCTAGCCGGCCTGGGGTTTGAAGTTTGAACTCGAGACTCTCTGGGCAGGAGTAAAACACCTTACTGAGGGCGCATTAGGAGCTGTTGCTGCTGTGTACGAAGAGTGTCTTTTATAATGAAGCGGAGAAAAATCTATTGTATTTGTGCTTTTCAAAGATTTCGCTTCAAATATATTCGTTAGAAAATTTCTTAAACGCTTTATTTTAATTCAGTTTGGACCTATACATAATACTTATTATTTTTTTTAATCAAATTTAATTTTTTAATCCGCTATTTACGGAAATACTTATCAAGAAATTGCGTCTTCTCAATAATTATCTTCTTTAATACCTGAAGATATACTGGAATTTTTAAATAAGAATAATGTGAAATTTAGGTATATTTTTTCATTAAAATTGGTTAAATATATCGGTAGTTTTAACTTTTGTTGTAAAATATTTACAAAAATAATCAGATTAATTAACCAAAAATACTTTTATGGTTATTTAACAATTTTTGTAAAAGCAATTTATTTAAATGTATCATGAAAATGTAAATCTCTGTAAATGGAAAGACTTTTGCAGTTGAAAATATTTCATGTAACTTTTTTTTAAAGAAAAATTATAACTATGAAAATGATTAAGAAAATTACCACTTTTTGAAAATATTTAGCTTCGACTATTTCTCTACTCTATCTAAATTTCTTTGATAGACATGGAAATCAATACAGGGATTTAAATACAACATAAGGGAAATGTCTGTAAAACGATGACCGAGAAACTCAATCAAACGCATTTAACCGAGAACTAATGTAAATTTACAGAGAGTCTTGATCGAGAAACTCAATCGAATGCATTTAACCGAGAACTAGTGTAAATTTACAAAGAGTCTTGACCGAGAAGCTCAATCGAATGCATTTAACCGAGAACTAGTGTAAATTTACAGAGAGTCTTGACCGAGAAACTCAATCGAATGCATTTAACCGAGAACTAGTGTAAATTTACAGAGTCTCGTTTTTTTTTGTTTTTACAATAATTTTTAACAGTGTATGTATACTAATAAAAAAAAAAATATATTATTTTTGGTTTTTTTCTTCGCTTTGTTCACGTATTGTTCAATGTTAAATATATTAGGTCTACCGGAAAGTTCTGCCCGATAAAGATATTTCACGCCTACTTTTTTAAAGTTAAGATTTCTTAATTAACACTACTTTTTCCCAATGTTTTCACCTTAATGTGAAATGTGAAAAGAATGGGAGTTTTACCATTTCAAAAATTACCATTAAAATAAACTGTCAAGTGCGCGTTCAGAGGGTTCTGTAGAATAAATATATGAATTAGTAATTATATTATTTTAAAAAAAGTTGCTAAAAGAATACTAAGACATTGTAAAAAACTATACAACATAGAGTTGGGCATAACTGTATATACTAGAAATGTGTCAATGGATATACCATGAAAATTCAAAGAGATATGGAACCTAAATAATATCAAATATAGCTATTCTGTATAACTCATTTTTTAATATTATCCTAATCTGTTTAGGATGAACTTAATTCGGTATTGACAATAAAAGTCGTGCATATTTAACTTCATTTGGCATTTAATAAAACTAAATTCAGAGTAGTAATAGCATTTTTTCTACAGTGTAGCTAAAACAAAACCTTTGTTAAAAATTTAAATTTAGCGTTGTGCTAAGCGCGCTTCGAAAGGAGGTCACAAGATGCAACACCGCCTTAGTCCGTGCAGCGTTTTTCCAGATATGTTTTTAATTAACTTTTAAAGTCTCTCGAGGCGTATTGAGAGATCCACTCAATGCAAACTAGTCGCACAGGCCATAGTATTTATGTGATTCATTTTAATTAAATTAATCTGTTTTTAACAATTTGACATTTGTTGCTGTTATACTGCTACTGGGTATTGCATTACACATATATATCATTAAAAGTTGCTAACTAGGCTTTAAAAGCCGGTGGTAGATAGAGTACGCCGCCCATTGCATTATGTATGTCCAAACCGCTCGTATCTTTAAGGGTTAGTATCTCGGCTAATTACTGACGATTTTTTCGAAAAAAATGTCAACAATGCTTTAGCACTTCTGTTAAGATAAGTATCTCCAGCGCTGCTCAACACTTTTGCTGAATGCCCTTAAATTGAAATTTGTGTGTAACGGAAAAATGCGATTTTCTCAAAAAATATGTGACTTATGGTAATCGTTATAATTTTTCTGCAAGGTTTAAATTAACGTCTACTACCTCCAATTCTTTCATAACTTTAGTTCCAGTAGACTCGGAATTACATGTGGTGGGGGTAGACATATTTTTGCGCTACATTTTCGACGATATCTTTGAAAATATAATACCTAAAATTAAAATAAATGTATTTCTGATTTCAGCGTTACGAAAGCTTTCACACGATACCCCATACGATATACAAAGAAAAGAGTTTTTTTTTTCAAGTAATGTAATTAGCCCTTCTACATTTTTACTAAATATATTTATGAATGTTTAATAATCAGCAAATATGTGGGACAATAGTGTTTATTGCTTCCCCTAATTTGAACTTTCCACCTTCCATAGTTTAGGAGTAAAATGGACAGACAGACACAGGAGTGATCGTATAATGGCTCGTTTTTACTTTTTAAGCACGGAACTCTAAAAACAAATTAAATGTATATCTGTGTTTAAAAAAAACGAAAGAAAAATAAATCGCAAGTTGTTTACTTTTTATTATAAACTGAAATGATTGAATTTAAACAATAAATGAATATAAATTTCTGCGATTTTAAAAGTGGGATTTCTGTTTAACTATTATATATAGAAGTACTTCTTTTGCGTATAATCGGTTATTTATAGAATAAGTATAGATATTTGAATACTACATTAAAGGTAAAATTTTCTTGTGATTAAATTCATGAAATAAATGCATGTAAAGACTAACAAAGCATTTTTAAAACTATAAATGATTAGGTTTGTTAGTGTCTAAGTATTTATATTTAAAGAAAATTTATCCTGCACTTAAATTAGTCATACTAGGAATATTCATAAAAATAAAATTCTGCACGTGGGTCAAACATTTCAACTGAAATCACGTTTGGGGAGATGGAAAAAATATCCATCTTTGACTAGAAACATGTTATATATGAAATATATTTTTTTTTCCGAGTGTTAAGGAAACATATTACTTATTTCAATGATTTGAAAATTTCTGAATTTTTTGCTTTTGTATTATTCATTCATTGTAAAATTTATATGAGAAAAGAATTAATAAACATTTGTGTATTAAAAAACACGATTTAAAAAAACAGACGAATTCCATTAGTGTAAAATCTGGTGGAAAGATTTATCTATTATAGCAAAATTTTTAGCATTCCCAGAGAAATATTTTTAAAATAGTTTCTAAATAGTAAATAAATTTTCATAATTCCAAGGGTTTGCTCTCATCAATTCGAGGGTAAATGTATAAATATTTCAAAGCAAGATTATTAAGCTGAGGAGAGACTACTACCTTTAAAGCCATTAAAATATAGTTATATTATTAGTATTAATTGTATATATTAACATTCAGGGTTTTATTTTCAATTGAGCATACCCATTGAATACACTGTACCATAAAAAAAATACAGGGATGGGTGATGCTATTTAATTTTGATTTACCAGTATTTGGAATGGAATATATGCAGTTATACTGAATCAGGTCCACAAAACATTTGCAGTGCATATTTTAAGAAATATGTTTAATAAATGTTTATATTTAAATATGTAATAAATAAAATTTTCTGCTTTTATTGTCAATAACCAATATTTTTCTTCTCTTACATGTTTTCTTCAAGGAATGGTAAAACATATTTTAAAAATTGTATTTGTTATTAAAGAAAAGGTTGGGCGCTCTTTAAAATAACTATGCACAGTGCATTTTCTGAAATCCATTCACACTGTGTTTTTCGACAAAATTGTAAACAAAAAATAATTTTGTAGAAGGAGCACGAAAAACTGCCGATAACTGATAACTAAAATGATAACACTTTGTAAAAATCACCATACAATCAAAACAATACATTGGATGCGTTTCGAGCTTGAAAATTAACAGCCCGTCACCAGCTACAGTAAACACGTGTCCACGGTTATAAGTGACACAAATGAACAGAAAGGGAAAGGAGGAGGTATTACAAAGAATGAGACAGATGGTGCTAGCAGTAAGGTAAAACCAATCACAGAGGATCGCATGCAGAATTGAAAAGTGCTGCCACAATGACAGAAGACATTTACAACAGAGAAAATAAAATAAACAAAATTAAAATAAATAAAGAAGTAAATAAAAAAAATAATGATAAAAATAAAATTCAGAAAAAAATAATAATAAATAAAAGAAAGAAACAAAAGATTTTTTGAGCCGAAAAAAATGAAAAGAGATGAGAAAAGAGTGAGAGAATTACAAAAGTAATTTCCAAGCTGAAAACAGAAAAGGAGATGAGGAGAGAGATCATTGACAAGTTTATCAGAATTTTTGAAAATAAAATAAACTTCGTGAAAATCCAAGTGAGTGGGAGAGACAGGATAAAAAATAATTCTGGCCGTGGAGAAATTAGAACAGTGACTGGAAAGCCAAAAGTGAGAGGCAATAGAAGATTTGGAGATTTCTTGATTTGAAATATACCTATGGTGCTCGCTTAATCTGAACTTTAAGGCTCTCTTAGTTTGACCAATATAGCCTAAATTTCAAGAGCAAGGAATAAAATAAACGTTCCACTGGTTCTGAGTAGGAATAGGATCTTTGAGAGCAGTGAATTTAATTTTATTGATAGGTTTGAAGATAACTTTGAAATTTAAACGAGAAATGCTTTTAGAAATTTTCAAACGGAGAGGAGAATAAAATGACAGAACGATAGAGTTAAAATTATAAGGATTATTTGAGTCAGAAAGAAGGCGTGTAGGACTATTAAATTTATTCAGAGCTTTATCAATCTACCAGAATTAGTATTATGGAAATTGTAAATTTCAGTGATATGATAGCGAAACTACCTTGAACATATCCATGATGATAGGCAATATTCGAAGACAGAAAACTTTTTGTTTATTCGTAATAGACCTGCAGGCGGTAGCACAGACAATCACCTCATCGAGTTCACGGCTGAAATTCCAGAGTAAGTTAAAACTCGATTCGCATATTAAAACGCAATAGGTCTGCCAAATCATAACTTGGTGGAAACAACTAAAACCCCAATTTTAGAAGTTGACTCGTAGGTTTACCATTGTGTTTTCTTGCTCCCAGTCCTCCATGTTTTCACACCTTTGGGTGTAGGAAAACACAATAAATACCGGCCACAATACAAACTTGGAATTTCATAGCATCCATATAAAAAATAAGGCGCAATCTTATTACGTCATGTAATGAGAAGCTATGCAATGAGGAAACGCAAGCAATATATTTTCATAGCAATCAAGCTATAATTTAAATTAATTTGAATTAATTCACTAGAAAGCAAATATCACAAAATACTTACAAAAAATTTTTCCGTTTTATATTTAGAATTCGCAATCATTAACCTTTTGATAACGGTTCTATCAGGAATATATGTTCTAACCGGACAGATCCTATCCGAGTCCCTGTGTAGAGTTTAAAACTATTCTAGATTAATTTTAACACAATTATTCTAATTGGTAAATAAATCATATTAGATGTAAATTTCCAACTGGTCGAAAAATGTCCGGACCAGGATTCGAACCAGGGATCTCCTGGCTGAAGCCGCCAGTGCTCTGCCATCTGAGCTATCCCGGACGAAGCTGGTCGAATTTTTTCACCCAGCTAACCTTAATGATCATAGCATCTGGTCTGAAATCTGGTTCAGCGCAACAGAATAAATCACAGGTAATGGAACTCCAGAAATCGCTGGATACGAAATTACACTAGATTAATTTTAACACAATTATTCTAATTGGTAAATAAATCATGTTAGATGTAAATTTCCAACTGGTCCGGACATTTTTCGCCCAGTTGGAAATTTACATCTAATATGATTTATTTACCAATTAGAATAATTGTGTTAAAATTAATCTAGTGTAATTTCGTATCCAGCGATTTCTGGAGTTCCATTACCTGTGATTTATTCTGTTCCGCTGAACCAGATTTCAGACCAGATGCTATGATCATTAAGGTTAGCTGGGTGAAAAAGTTCGACCAGATTCGTCCGGGATAACTCAGATGGCAGAGCACTGGCGGCTTCAGAGCCCGACCAGTGGCTGAGAGGTTCTGCTCTCGAAGCTGGTAGACGGGAGGTGCTGGGTTCGATCCCAATCGCGTCCGTCGGCCTAATCGTTCGGAGTTTTCGTGGTTTTCTTCGAACCTTTGATTTCCAAACGTTAATACGGGTTAGGTTCCCTTAGAAAGACCCCCACGAAGGGCACTCCCCCCCTGGGCCTATATCCCTCGTGCAGATAATTGGCCGTCATAAATACAACCAACCAACCAACCTGGCGGCTTCAGCCAGGAGATCCCTGGTTCGAATCCTGGTCCGGACATTTTTCGCCCAGTTGGAAATTTACATCTAAAATTAAAACTATTATTTACCTAAAAGAGTCTATCCAGTAATCCGACATTCAAAGGAACCATTTTTTAATGATGAATGCTTTCATTACAAAGCGATTTGTTTCCATTAAAAATGCGTGTCTAATCGAATAAACCAGTGGTTCCCAACGTGGGGCGCACGCTCCACCGGGGGGACATTTGATACTTTAGGGGGGGCGATTTCAAATTTGTAACTCACCCATTCGCTCTCCTTTTTTTATTAAATTTTTTTGTTGAATTTTAAAAAAGCTTAAAATCAAAATGTTAAAATGGAATCAACACCAGAATAATTATATGAACGTTTCATTAAATATTTTAGCTCATCTTCTCCCCTTTTATTATATTTAAAAATTTCTATAGGTTTTAAGGTTACTAATATATTTTACAATTTTTCTCAATTATTTATCGAATGATCTATTTTGATCTATTCATTCTGCTGTATGTAACATAAAGAAACTTCTACACTTGAAATTACTTAAGAGTATACCTAAATCTTATTGCCTTTAACATATTTAACCTAAAAAATATTTGAAATAACTAAATGTGGTACTAACAACTTTATAAAGTTTTTAAAATTTTAATAGCATGGAAATGGATAAATTGTAAATAACTATGGCTGTAGTGCTGGCCTCCTATCCGGTAAATGAATGTATAACATGTAAATTTAAATTTCAAAATGCGATAGTACATAGCAGTTAATTAACGATAATTGGGGATGGAAAAAGATGAATGTGTTTTGATGGGGACTAACGGCTACGGACTTGATAAAGGTCACAATCTTAAAATGCTTCTTGTGTACTTTGTTATCCATAGAAAGGAAATTTGGTCTCCAAAGATTTTCCAACAACTCTCAATAAGTTACTAAAATTCAATGTAAAATGTGTCATCATTTTCAATTTTAATACTAAATATGAGAGACTCTTTAGTCATTTTGGGACAATAAAAATACAGGCATATAACACTTTTGTTAAACATTCATTTAAGTTGGGAAGGTACGACAAATCTATTTTGGCATAAAAGTGAAGATTTATAGTCTTCATTCCATTTATAAAATGATACTAAAAACACATTTGTGGAAGAAAATTCAGCTCTATGATAAGTTAAGAAATGTGAAATGAATAGTTATCGTTAAAACTCTGTTAAGCTTCCTTCAGGTGACAATTCGATTTTCAAATAATAAGAGGTATAGGTTACAGAAAATGTGTGTCAGGAGAGAGGGGGGGCATCGTGATTTTTCAGATGCTTCGGTGGGGCGCGGGCACTAAAAGGTTGGGAAACACTGGAATAAACTGTCTTATCTAATAAAATTAATAAGATATGAAAATACTTCCATAGTCATTTTTGCCGCTTTGCATTAATTTACATTAAACCAGTAACAGAGATTTAACGACGGAATTTTTTGTTTTTTCAATTTCAAAGGTCAATTTTCATTCAACTCTCTGTTTCCAAACAAAGTACGTATCAAAAATCTGTTGTACGTACTTTAATTGTAACTGGTAACCTTAATTGTCCAGCATTCACTTCAATCGAATCACATTCCGCTCATTGCGAACGCCAGTATTTTGAAATCGGGTTGCAACAACTACCATGGTAGATTGCTCCTTGAGGTTTGGTTCACTGAACCGCAATCGCAGACTTTGAATGATGCTCGTTCTGTCCCTAGTGAATATTGTTTGTTGTTAAAATAACTAACTGTAACTGTTCTTGATTTGTTCTGTTGTTTGAAATGCAATGGATATTTTTTGTACTGATGATGCCTTGTGTGTCGCTTGGCGAAACGTTTACATATTGTATTTTCAATTGTTTTTAAGTATATTCTCTATAAATTTTATTTTTTAACTGTGATCAAGTCTGTCTTAGTTTATTTTATTTGGTGTTTTAATGGTTTTTAAATTCAGACGTTAAATGTATTTGTACTGTAAAGTATGTATCGTTTACCTTTGTTAGATTGATGAAAAACTCGATGAATTCAATTCTTTTCCAGGAGTTTTGATAAACATTAGGAATGCAATTTTGAATGTCGATAATTCCAAAATTAAGATTCCGGAAAGTAGATCTCGCTAAAAATAAATTTTTAGCGATCTTTCTAAAACTCGAAAAAACAAATTTGAGAAAAATGGCCGATTCGTATGTGAAACACAAACAGCTCAGTCCCGTACCTGTTTAGGACACTCACAAGTTTTGCGCTATCACATTACAAAAAATTAGTGTTTAACCCATTTGATGAATCTAGAATTTGTCAAATCACTCTATAATTTCAATTGTTATTTTGAGTTAAAATAAATTTTATACAATTATATTCAAAATTTTACAGGGAGAATATATCTAATATATAAAAATGAAAATTTGTCTGTCTGTAATTCTATACAAATCCATAGTTTGAAAGCCAGAATTGTAAAATGTTACGTACATGTGTATTAAAACACGGCCGAGGCAATTACAGTAATCCGGAATCGAGATAATTTATAGTTAACTTTTAATTAACAAAAAAAAAAAAAAAAACCACCAAGGTAACAACAATTTCCTATCAAATTTAATCATTTTTCGTTATAGCAGTTGCAAACAATTAAAAATTCACAATAAAATCCATACCACAATAATTACTTTTCTATTGCAAGATTTCTACGTAGAAAATGAAAATGAAATAAGTAGTTTGACGAATCCTTCTATATATATAAAAAAGTAACGATTTGTAAATCGGCCAATGAAAATTTGCGTAGATATCGCGAAACACTTCTGATTGGTCAGAGCTTTCTTAAGCTATAAAGGGGTTATCAAGGGGGGCGGCTCTGTTGCCAAAACTTTACCACGATTGTCGCCAACTTGGCGATATACCGCAAATTTTGGCGACCAAAATTAGTCGCCAAAAGTGACGCCAACTTGGCACTAATTCCAGTATTTCGCCAAATTTCCATAGACTCCCATTGAAACCCAATAGGGTTTACTTGCTTGTAGAAAATCAACAAATTGAGATATTTGAATGCTACAAAAACTAATATTAGCTTATGAAAAGAGCTAAATTGAACTATTTACATTATTTTTAAGCATAAAAATTAACTAGTTACAATATTCCTAACACTATATATATATAATTTTACACATACATGTTGGCCGAGAAAAGACGACGGAGGGAAATTCCAGTGGAGAGGAGATTTATATGGTAAGATTATTTACTGTAACTGTAAGCGACTTCATTACAAAGATAAGGGGAAAAAATTCAAATAACGTTAATAAATTTGTTACTTTTTAAATTGATTATATTTTTTAAATTTACAATATTTTTAATTTTTAATTTTCTATTAATTTATAATATTTAATTTTATTTTATTTAATTATAATTTTGTTTAATTTGTAATTATTTAAATAATTTATAAATTTTACCTTTTGTTTTTACCAAGTGAAATCTAAAAATCGAATGCATAGAAAATAAGGAATCGAGAGACAATTACGTATGGGGTTCGCTAGAAAATAGGGATTACTTCGCGATACCGAATGGAATAGCGAACCGATTATGCGGGGGGCTTGGTGAGCTTAGCGAACAGGGGAGCGAAGCCTCCCTAGTTTTAAAAAAAATGTGAATATTACGTCATGTTGGAAATATAATGGACGAAATATTTTTCGATTCTGCATGTGTCACATTAACATTACTGTAAAGAAAGAGAGGATGTGAAGATGTGTCTAATTTAACAGGCTTGTAAGAGTCGTAAAGCATCTTATATTAGTAAACAAACTTATCTTTATTAAGAACATTTTCATAAATTGAAGAGGATAATGTTTAATATGAAACTGAAAGTCTTTAAAGAATAATTCACTTTGTGGGAGCATTCATGACACGAGTTTGGTGTTTTGTTCTGGAAGTCGAAGTGTAAACTATTTATTTGCACTTTTGTTTAAATATATCACATGTGCTGTGTTTAACACAGCTTCGGATATCTTTCTTTACATACATTTTACCATTCAGAGGAAAAGAAACTTTGTCTGATGAGGGGTATGAAGTTCATCTTCATTAGAGATGGAAAGAATTCATAAGAGCATACTATTTTCACACTTTTATTCAAAACAATAAGAAAATGTGAGAGTGTAGAGAATGTGTAGAAGGCAGAATTTAACAACGATGAATAAACTTAACATGCGTTATTTCTCAAATATCACACTATAAGCACTTTACTAAATTAGAAGCATAAATTTCTTGAACGAAAATTGTTTCTCAAGAACAAGTTGTATTAAAGTTATTAACAAATTTTAGAATACAACTTTTTGAAGGCTTCATATTAGGTGCCCTTTCATCAATTGAAGCTGCATGAAAGAGAGGATTCAAACGATAGCTGAAAACTACATAACTGTTTAAGCCTTTTTCACTATCTTACGTTTAGCTTCAAAAGAAAATTGTAGAGGTAGATTATTTTAGAAATCCATCGAGCATCTTAATGTTAAATTTAGACTCATTGCTTAGTATATTTTTCATTTCATCTATTTTTAATTGCCACGTATTTACTAAAAATTATTTTATAAGCATGTATATATGCAATGATTTTAATAATCAATTGTAGAACATCTGAATTGTAGATTCTGGGAAGTTATCGATGACTATTGATTGTGTTTTTTGCGATGACGATTTTTTTCGATTGGTAAATTTTCGAGGATCGCCCATCACCACCCTTTAGCCTCTACTGTCCAGGACACGTCATTTTTCAAAGGAAAATAAAATGTTAATTACAAATACTATATATTTATATTTTACCTGAAAGAACTTTGATGAGAATTTTTTCTTAAAATGAAGAGTCATCACATATTCTAGCTTAAAAAGACCACAGCCTATCTTTAGTTTCTGCTGATTGATTATCACTATCTCATGTGATAAATCCCTATGTTCTGGCTGGTTATCACTCTATTACGTCACAGATAATGACGTCACACACAATGTAATCATTATGTCATACTTCTTAAATATATTACTTTACGGAGAGTGACATTTAGATGTTCGTCGATAAAGCTATAAAGCTGAAAACATCTGAAATAAAATATCACTTGAAAAACAAGATTATAATCTCACTAAATGATGGAAGTCCTGTGGATCTCCTAAATCGCTATACTCAGAGTCTCAAACTCAAATTATTAACAAAACACGTTTTAGAAACCGACATGTTGCTTGAACATGGAATAACGATACATCGTGGATTGAGATGCATCTAATATGCGTTTTCTGACGCTTACTAGCCCTTAGATACACTCCGTCCTACCACAGAGTTCTAATTAACATAAACCATACTAAAATAATAAAAATGCATATAAAAGCACAAATACTTGTACAAAAATTACTTTCAGGTGCATAAATATACATATATTTAAAATACAACTTAAAAATATCTTAAAAATACATTAGAAAACCTAGAACGTTTTCAACCATTACAAGGCCATCATCAGTAGGATTTAAAGGTTGTTATTATTTTCTTCGCGCTTATTCGAGAATTGTCATACTCATACTAAATAATTCATACTAAAATAACCGCTAATACCAGATTAGACATATACACGCATCAGGGTGTTTCATTTTATATGGCAAAAAATAAAATGTATATTTTTTGCAGACTTTGCTTACTAAGTGATATAAAAATTATATATGACAAATGTCATTAAGATCGGGTAATATCTAAGGGTTGCACACTTTGATCAGTTTTGTAAAAGTAGGCAAAAAATACGATTTTTTAATGTTAATTACTTTTATTGGGAAAACTAGAAATCACAAACTTCAAATAATACTAAAACTAGACACTAAGATTACTAGATAGCATAATACGCAAAACATTTGTTATATTAATCAACTTTGAACGATGCAGTCTCTGCTTTTTCGCATAGTGCCGACTTTTCTGTAATGCTCGATTACCCTCAACAAGAATTGTTTTTGTTGTTTGTCCCTGACCAATTCGTTTAATCAGATCAATTCCTTTTTATGCTCTATCATTGACCACAATAAGAGCGTTCACGTGAATTCTTTGAGAATCATTGCAGTATTATGTCACATCGTGAATCCCACGAAATGATTCGGGTCTTTTCCTTCAATAACTAGTTTTTTTACTACGAATAGTTTCATTTTTTTTCTTTGGTTTGGTTTCTAAATTTAGAGTCATATTTTCATTATTAGCCGGAGTAATACTTACGTCCAAAAAAGCCAATCCTACGTTTGTTTCTAAAAGATACCAAAAGCATCTGTATCAACTTAGCAACTGTAAGAGCACTTTTTTCGACATCTGCATCTGGGTAAGTGTTCAGAAGCTGTAGTATATCCAAATCCTTCTTTGGAGACCATCGACTTACAATTGCCTCAAGCCAAAAGTGAACATATATGATGCTGACACAATATGCAGCTCTTTTCATTCTTTTCAATTTTCTTTGAGGAATATTAAACTGTTTAGAGAAGAGTACAATTTTAAGTGCATATACTGCCTATGCCATCACCTTACTTAATGATGCATCTCAGGTATCCTGAAACTGAAGCCGTTTTTAGACCAACCTTCTAGTTACGGGAGTAAGAATTTTAATAACTCTTTATAATCTTCTCTTAGATGACTTCTGTCTTATAGGACATTTTGGATTTAGTTAAAATGTTTGTTCACTCAGTTTTTTTTTTTTTTTTTTTTTTTTTTTTTTTTTTTTTTTTTTGAGGCGAAAACCTTGTCAACTCCACTAACTGACGAACTCATATCAGTTGCTCTTTGTGACCTAAGAAATTCTTTATCTTCTTGTGATATGCCAGTCATGCCTATCACACTTTACCAGGAAATGTCAAATAATTTGACAAGGTCACCTTTCAAAATCTGCTTTTGTCACATTTGCTTTATCCGTGTTTCTCGATTTCTCTTTACTCAGCTTTTGTTATTCTTTGTAAATCTTCTGTAAATCAGCACTGATATTCTCCTCCGTTTTAACAGGAATATTTGCTCTCTTCTACACTTCCTGTAGTTTAGGACTGGTAGATTTAGTAGAATCTGAAAGCTTTTCTTTCATTTCCTTGTGGTGGTAAATAAATCTAAAAGCACTTGTTCCTTTGCAGGTAGTCGAGCTAATATAAACTTATCTCTAGGCATTTTCCTAGCCACCAAATTCCTCTTAAGGTTCCCATTTTAAAGTTAAATTACTTTCAAAAGATGAAAGAAACACATGAGAAGCCCATTAGTACATAGTACTTCAATATTAGAAATTTCACTAATTCTAGATAAAAGTGATCAAAGTTTGCAACATCTAAATATTATCCAATCTTTTTGAAATTTGGCATATATATCTTTTACATCACTCAGACTCGAGGCGCAACCAAAGTCATATGAAAATCACATCTTTGGACAAATGAAACACCCTAACACGCATACTTGTGAAAGTCAGAGAATCGATAGGTAGTTGTAAAGATTTTTTATAAAATAAAAATGGTTTATTAATCTTAATTATCAGCCAAGTGTATCAATAAAATGTCAGAAAACCAGTTTTCTTTTCATTTTTCGTCATTTTCAATTAGCATCCACCTTATTTGTATAATATAGTGAAATGCATTAAAAGCTGCCTTATTTGCATACATCATTATTAGTGGTACTTTTTTATACATATTTCTATAATTATTGTTATTCAGCAACTTATCTTCTATACGTTACTCTGGAAAACTTCTAAAAACCGCCTCACCCGGAGATTTCATTAATAAATAAATTTGCATATGTTTTTCAATAATGGTTTTCGTTCAGCGTTTCAACATCGCTAAATACTGCTTGGAAAAAATCTGACTGATCAGCTGAATTTATTAATATACTGCCCATTTTGATATAGATTATCTTATATATTTACATTTTGCAATCCATCTTCTCTACGTAATTATAGATGATATTAAAAACATATGTAAACAAAGATGTTACATGAACACCGAGATCTTTCGATCACAAACGTGATCATTTTCAAGGTTAGCTTTACAGGCCTGTAAAGCTATCCCCCTTGAAAATGATCATGTTTGTGATCTAAGATCTCGGGTTAATGTAACATCTTTGTTTACATATGTCTTTAATATCACTGGTTTTATGTTTTTCAGACTAGTTTATATGTAATGACATAGTATATAAATTTTTAATTACTTTTTTAGTAAATTAATAATTATTTTATTTAGAACACTTATTATATATTTTTTATATTTGTTTTCATTCGCCACCCATATTGTCCACGAACTGCTGAGGCAAATCTTAAAAATCTGCCTCATCTACAGATTTCATTCATGCATAACTTTTCTTATATAGTATTTTAATATTTTCATTTGACATGTCATCTACTATTCCATTACGTAACGTAAAAAAGAAAAAAAAACGTTAAAAAGATATCTCATTTGCAAATTTTATTGATACTAAAATAGGTAATACAATAGGTAATAGGTAATAAAATAGGTAATAGGTAAATATTGATACTAAATTGATAATTAAAATAGGATATTTGCGAAATTTTTTCCCTTAACGTAAAAATTAAGTAGTATTCACTAATTTTAGACTCTAATTCTTTTTAATGAAATCTTTTAACAAATTTTTATTATTCTGAATTTTTCATAAGAATTGTAAGTTCCAACTCATTTTTTCTGAAATTTTACATTATCTTTTATTAACTTGGACATTTGAAATAAGCCCATATATTTGGACAAACAGCTACTCATTTTCTTATAAACCTAAAACTGCATAGGCTCATTGCATTGCAATAAAACAAAGAATATAAGGTTGATTGAGAAATAAGTGGTTATATTCTAACTTTACTATTTTTGGTTAGGCTCTTTTCAAAAAGCCTGAAATTATCAAGGGGATGATTATGATTGAGAAAACGCAGTTGGTTCTCCAATAAGTCTAACTCATTAAAAAAAAGGGTAAGTTCTTTACAAGGAGCCGGATTTCTCTAATTATTTAAAAAATAATTCAATATAATTTAACTGTATTTGCTGTTGAATTCATTGAAAAATAACGTAAATATAAATCTTTACTTTTATTGATAATTTAAAAAAGTAATAATAAAATACTTACTTATGGAATCACAAATTTCATAGCCGCTCGGATACGTCATGCTTCGTCCCACACAGTTATATCTGTCGATCATTGCAGAATTTGTACAATCTTTGATGCAGTCCTAAAATTTGAATTAAGCAAAACTGGAGACAGTGAATGCTACAAATAAAAATTGTTACTTGTTGTAATAAGCAATTTTAGGAAAAAGGATCCTGTTTTTTAATGCATTTTCTATAAACGCACATATTTGCACATTTTGTTTGACCGTTATCACAATGCTGGCTGAATTATCCTCTTTAATAAACAGCTAGGCGTTACTGACGAGTGGCTTTTTCTATAATCATTGCCACAGATTAATCTCGGAAAAAGAAACATTTGAAGTTGTTGCAGAAATTAACCCTCTCGCTGCGCAAGCAGAGAGTTTCTCGGGCAACGTAAAAGTAGCAAAATTTGCACAACCCGAGGTTTCATCGGGATGCATTTTCCCTGTCTAATTAACCCTCCTTGATCATTCCCACCAGTAACTTTTTATTGTAAATTTTGCCTTGTCTAATCGGAGCATTTTCCCGATTAAATCAGGCGAAAATTTTTGTTTTGAAAAACCGGTGACAAAAGAATAAAAATAGTGAAAAGATGCTTGTCGCGAAGGGCTTAAATACGCAATTTTTGAAGCTATTTTGATAAAACAATGACGCAGCGAGAGGGTTGATAGCTCGAAAAGTATTTGTCAATTGTTAGACAAACTGCATTAGAAAGGTAAAAAATTGTATTTTTCTACCAGCAACAGATTACCGATATAAACAAACGAATATTTCAGACATTGTGATTAATTTTACTAATGTAAACAATGTGTAGTGAGTCATTCATTTTTGAAAATTAATTGATAAAAATTTAAAAACTTTCGCACATTGATTATTTTAACTCTTGTAATTTTTATATTTATCCAATTTTGATTGGGTTTGAAGAATTTTCCTATAAAATTAAAAAAAAAAATAATACTAATTATTTGGTGATAGAAACGAGTTTTACATTATCTCGTTTAAAGCAAATGGAGAAATAATAAAATTACGCACATGAACTGTTTAGATATATTGTAAAATCTCACTAACCAACTTCAAAAAAAAGGAGATGGCTATCAAATCAAACCATATGTATGTATGTACTTTTTGGTCCTGTTCACGCATAACTTTCGTAAATGTACACGGATTGTGAATTCTTTTTTTGTTTGAAAGTGTAAGATACCTTGTTGGTCCCATTTCAATTTCAGCAAAATTTGTTCAGTGCTTTTTTAGTAATTCAACAAAACCTAATAAAATGACTGATTTCTCGGCAATTATCGTTTAATGTTGTAACCTTTTCCCAATCATAAGCATAAAACTGCATATTAATGTACTTTAGCGTCAAATTCTCGTCAAGCTTGGCAACATTTGGCAAAATATCGCCAAATTTGGTGACTAAAAATAAGTCGCCATAAATGAAACCAATTTGGCTGTAGCTGACTAATTTGGCGAAATCATCATTCAGATTCAATACTGATGAATCTTTTCTAATCGGGTTCTTTGCATTTGATTTCAAAACAACGAGGAGGTTATCAATTCGACCCGTATATGTGTATGTATGTTTTGGTCCTGTTCACGCATAACTTTCGTAAATGTCCACCAATTGTGATATTTCTTTTGTGATTTGAAAGTCTAAGGAAAACACAATGGTAAACCTACGAGTCAACCGCTAAAATCGGGTTTTTAGGTGTTTTCCACCAAGATATGACTTGGCAGACTAATTGCGTTTTAATATGGGAAATGAGTTTTAGCTAATTATGGAATTTCAGTCTCCAACTGGATGAGGTGGTTGTGTGTGTTGCCGGCTCCCGGATTATTGAAATGCATTGGTCCGTAGTAACTCCAAAATTACCAACTAATCGAATTTTCTCAAAAAGGTCACCTAGTCCAAAAGTTTGTTTCGTACCCCAAAACGGTAGACACAAAATTCAGCCAAAATAGTTAGAGTTGTTTTTTTAGATAAGATGTACATGCACACACACACACAGGCAGATTTCACACACACACAAGATTTGCTCGTATTATAATAAAGGATATTTAAATTTTATAATGAAAGAGCACGTTTTTTATTCCTTTCCACATGACGTCATATTCGCCATTGAAAATATTTAACTTTTGTAATATTAGATTATGTGTTCTTTATGAAAACTTTTATTGCTACTTATTTAGATGTATATAATACCTACAAATTTTAAAGGTTTAAAACACGCTTTTATTCATTGGAGTTATGAAAGTAATTTGATAAATGAGGTGTTAAAATTTCAACACTTTTATGTATTTTTCAGAATTATCTTTAAAAATTAATTCTCACATCTTTTGAGAGAGGTCCAAATCCTCCATTTTTTTCCCACTGGATCAAATAATCCACGCATTTTGAGGCATAAGGTGGAGGGAGACTTTCTCTTCTCTCCTGAAATTAAAGAACAAATAAATTAAATCAAGAACAAAAAATATTCATATACGATAGATTATTAACACTTCCCCCCATTTAAAAAAGGGAAACGAAAATATCTAAGTTAACTACTTATAAAACCGAAAACTCATTTGAAAATCAGATTTCGGGATTTACTATCCATAGCTGAAAAAGTGCTCGAATTCTTTTGAACATGCCTGTACATAATCTATAGATCTGTATACAAGAAACGTATTGTGCTAAACTTTAGGTTAGTAACAAAAAGAAAAGCACAATCGTAAATTCACCTTCAGAAATGTCAATAAATAGACACAAATACACTTGGGTGATTTTGTGCCGCCCATGTAGATTTTTAATATATAGCTTCTTAACACGCTTTATATTAATTGTTTTTTAAGTATCGGGAAAACCGCTTAACAAACTACAATCATACTTTCAGAAATTACCACCAATAGACGATAAGGTATCCATTTCTTTATATTCACATTAAAGGTAAAAACGTGTATCTTAAGGGGACAGTACACCTTTAACTTTTCGGGTCTTTCGATGCATATATGCATCGTCAAAAGGTGCATGTGGATTTTGTTTTTGGCACCATTAATAAATGAAAATATTATTTGTCTTTGTTAATTAGAGTATTCTTTGGTATTTTTCAAGTAAAGGGAACTGTTTAAAAAAAGCGGAGACATACAGATAAAATTTATATAACAGATGCCGTCTCGAAAGGGTTAGCAGTCGCAGAACATGCAAAATTTTTCATGAGTTTAACACAAAAAAATTTATGACTTTAGAAGCACAAAAATTCGCACATATCTTTTGGTTATATTAAACTATGTTTTAAAAAAAAATTATGTTTAAATAAATATATGGGGCATTCTCACAATCTTTTGACTTTCGGGAATAAAAATTTGGTGAAATTAAACTTGCTAAAATACCATTTTAATCTGGTAGGCGAATGCCTTAGTGATTCAAAATAAAGAAAAAAAAAATGGTCAGCAGCGAACATTTTTTTATTTAACTGAGATTTAAGTTAAACTTGCGAGTTTAATTTTCCTTACCATTTTACCACTATAACGTTTTATTTTCTTCTAAATTTTTACTTATAAGGAATTTGCATAGTACCCACAAGACATTAAAATAAGAAATAATAAAAATGTAGTACTTTTAATACAGAATTTTTGTATAACATTGTCTTAAAGGGATGTTAAAGAAGGTAAAAAAGGGTGGCGGTATAGGAAAAAAGGGACGAAATTGGAGAAAAAGGGAGGTAAGGAAGAAACGGTAAGGAAAATTACCACCTGTTTTTAGGCAAATCATGTTAAGGAAATTTATAGCCACAATGTTCATTGATTTTTAGAAACAGTTGTTAACATTGGATTAAATTAATTTTTTTTTTTTTTAATTTACCTCGAAAAGTGCAGGAATAAACCTTGGGGACGGTAAGACTACCAATAACGCCACGATCTTGAAATTGATATTTAAATGCTGATTTAAATTCTGCAGTAAATTTCATGTCAAAGAATTTTAGACATTCTTCCTCTAGCATACTTCTGCATGAGAAAAAACTTGAAATAAATTCTGTGGCTGCATCTGAAGGAATTTTCTGTATAAGTTTAGCAAGAGGACGAAAAACCCAGGGACACAGACTTCAAAAAATAATATCAACCGTAAAAATGTGTGCAGGTTAATTTTTTGCTACATATTTAAATAAAACAATTATCCCAGTTTCGGAAAAAATTACATCGAATTACTTTTATTGAAAGAATTTTATACAGACAGCTCCAAACTTAAAAATCAGCATCAGGGACAGGGGACGGTATAGGTGTTTTCCTGGTATTTAGAACCTCAACATCGTCCAAAACTTATTTATCTCGTTAATATTGCTATGCAATCATGCAATGGGATGTTCCCCAGTACATGAAATTAAAAAAACACAAAAAATGTATTAAAATAAAAATTATTATTCAGGGAAATAAAAGTCAAAAGATTGTGAGAATGCCCAATATATTGAAGGGGTCGCAGAGTGGTGTATTTGACGCAAAAACCTGGCGAAAAATACAAAACTTGAAATTTGATCAGCAACTGTAAAACGCATATTTTATTATAGCTGTCTAACTGGTGCATCGTTCTATGTATATTTCAGGAACATGAGTCATGTCCGGTGGCTTCTGAACTCTGTTGAAGAGGAGATTTTTTTTCCTTGATGATTTTGTGCTTTATTGTCACGTTTAAGCTTTGTTATTATGTTTAATTATCTTTAAATGTATATTTTTTGTGGCTTTAAACTCAATAGCTTTACTTTTAATATAACAAAAAAAATTAAAATTTAAAAATGTTTTCTTTTTAAGACATTTAACTCTAATTTAGGTATATTGATTTAAATATATACGAATGAAGTGAAAGGTAATGTGAAAGAATTTGAAGTAAAAGATGACATTACTGTATTCCAGATGTCAAAAACTGAAATGTTACTAAAAATTTCAAGGGAATTACGTGAAGAAACAGAAAGTGGAGATATAAAAATCGGGCCCTCTTTTAGAAGCATTAAGAAAAGAATAAAATTCGGAAGGAAGAGAAGCATAATATGCCAATGAGGATGAATGTATTATACGTGCAAATAATGTGTTTTAACACAATCAAACTGATTGGTAAAGTTATCATACGAATTGAATATTTCCAACTAAGCGAAAAAATGCCCAGGCTGGGAATCGGACCCAGATCCTTGGCTTACAAGGCCAATGTTTTACCGTTTAAGCTAACTCGTCCGATAACCAGCCAGCATATTTCGATAACCTTATTGGTAGTAACATCTGGTCTGTCATGCAGACAGCTCAACATAATAAATCGCATGTAAAGGAACTCCATATAAACGATGGAAACGTAAATGAACTATTGTTTTAACCCAATCAAACTGATTGGTAAAGTTATCATTCGTATGATAATTTCACCAATCAGTTTGATTGTGTTAAAACAATAGTTCATCTACGTTTCCATCGTTTACATGGAGTTCCTTTACCTGTGGTTTATTCTGTTGAGCTGTCTGCATGACAGACCAGATGTTACTACCAATAAAGTTATCTGTGTGAAATATACTGGCTGGTTATCGGCCCAATTAGCTTAAACGGTAAAGCATTGACCTTGTAAGGCAAGGATCTGGGTTCGATTCCCAGACTGGGCATTTTTCACTCAGTTGGAAATATTCAATTCGTAAAATAATGTGTAACCTGAAGACGTATCATAAAGTGTTCTGGAAGAACTTCATCAAGGGCACTTTGGTATTGTTATACTGAAAGCTCTCGCAAGATCGTTCGTCTATTGGAAAGGTATTGAGCAAAATATTGAAGAAGCAGACGGAAAATGCGCTAATTGTATCAGACACAAAACTACTCCAACAAAGATAAAGTTTATTACCAGGAAATTCCTGTACGCTTTGGGAGCGTATACATCTTAATTTTGCTTTTTCTATATTCGAAATTGAACATGTGTTTTTGTTGAAAGTTATCCATTGAAGATGAACATAACGGAGAAAAATATTAAACGCCTACCAGACTGTTTTGCAAAATTTAAATTGACATTATTCCATCTCAGTGACAGCGTGCCACAATTTTTATCTAACGGAATTCAGAATTTCATCCATAGGAATGGTATCGAACACACCATTAAAACCACCATGTAATGGCCGAGATGAACGTTATGTGATTTTAATACTAGCAGACCCGCGTTGCCCAGGGTCCATAAATAATAACCTTAAACAAAACTTAAGCTTATATGATTTTATATCTTTGGAAATTCATTAAAATGAACCTAATTTCGGAGGCCCCATTGCCTTCCGCAGCGTCTTTTGTGTTCCCATAAAACTTCTTTCCGAACGAACCTGTAATCTAGATCCCCACTACCTATGGCAGCATTTACCGGAAGCGCCCGCACGTGCCGGAGGCAATCGAAAACTAAGTTGAGCGAGCCAATCCTCGTAGGAATCAAGCCCACAGATTAATAAAAAAAGAATGCATCCTTAATGTTAGAAAATGTTGGTAACTGAAGTCTAAGGTAAAATTTCATAATACAGCAAATAGCCGAATTGTAATCTAAGTTGAATGAATGGAATCTCGTTGAAATTGGGTCCTTAGAATCCAAGGAAAGAATGCGCCCCCAAGCGATGGAAAATACCCCCTCCTCTTGTAAATTTTACGAATAACTTTTATCAGTAACACTATATTTAATAAACATATGAAATCGCTCATCTAAAGTTACCTTTAGTGTAACGCGATTTTTAATTTACGGCTTTAGTTTGTAAACATAAGTTGATGCTGAAAAGGGAGATTAATGTTTGAAAAAAGTGGTAGCTGAAGTATAAAGAAAGACCGGGCCCATGGGGGCCAGGGTCTTAAATGAAATGTAGTTGGGTATAATAAATTTTTTTTGTAGTTTTAAAGTAGCTGCAGAGGACGCTGAAACTATGTTAAAGAGAATTTTAATAGAATCGGATCGTTTTTGAAGAAGCTGCAGCAAAGGGCCCAAGAAGAACATTAATATTCAGAATTGGTGGTTGCTGAAGTCTGGGATATTTTTTTGTCATTCATGTAGTAGAAGGAGGACTAAACAAGTTGTTTAAAAAGAGAAGCTTGTGAATCTGAACGTTTTTAAGCGACTTATAACAAAGGACATAATGGACCCAAAGAGGGCCAACTGATAGTAAAGAGCAGTGCCCTAACATGAAAATTTGCTAAGTTCTGAGTTGATTGATCTAAGTTCTTAGCACTTTAGATCTTCAATTAGTTAAAATTAAGCATAGGGTATGAATGAATCATTAGAATAAAATTTTAAAGAAATGAGCGAAAAATGGGGGGAAATGCTTATGACAGGGACCTAGGGTCCAGTAAAAATAAGTGGGTGTTGATCTGGTGAGAAGAGTGCAAGAATCAGCTTTAAAATTTTACATTGAGAATGCGAGAATATTAGATGGTGAAAAACGCTTGCCGCACGAAATATGCAAGGGGCTCAGGACCGGGCTCTATGGAACACTAGGATGCCCCAGGATTTTAACTGTAATAAAGTAACGGGAGAATAACTAAATGGAAAAAGTGTTCCAAAAATGAAGATCGGATTAAGAGGAGGCAATTTATTAACATTTTATGGTTCAAAAACTTTAAGGGGCTAGCGACTTAAGTGGCATGCAGTTGTGTATAAAGATATATTTTAGTAGTTTTTAAAGTAGTCAGAGGATGCTAGAAATATGCTAAATAAAATTGCAAGCAAGTCCGATCATTTTTAAAGAAGCTGCACCAAAGGCCCCCTGGAAGGCGATTAATATTCAAAATTGTTGGTAGCTGAAGTCTGATTTTTTTTGTCGTTCATGCAGTTGCTGGAGAACCTAAGACGTTATTAGAAAAAAAAGCTAGTGAATCGGACCATTTTTAAAGGAGCTATAATAGGGAGCCCAAAAGGGTCCAACTGATAGTTAAGAGCAGGGTCCTAACATGAAAACATGTTAAAATGTTTTAGTGCTTAGCGTTTAAGATCTTCTAGTAATAAAAATTAAAGTAATCGGAGGACAATAGAACTGTGTTAAATAAAATTGCAAGCAATTCGGATCATTTTTAAAGAAGCTTCGCCCCAAGAAGGAGATTAGTATTCAAAATTGGTGACAGTTGAAGTCTGAGAATTTTTTTTTTTATGGTTCATGTAGTAGCTGGAAGGCCTAAGAAGTTGTTAGAAAAAAAGCTAGTGAATCGGACCATTTTTAAGGGAGCTATAGTAGGGGAACCGAAAGGGGCCGACTGATAGTTAAAAACAGGGCCCTAACATAAAACACATTAAAATGGTCATAGTACTTAGCGCGTCAGATCTACAATTAGTCCAAATTAAGCATAAGGTATGAGTTATACGTTAGAATAATATTTTAAAGAAATGCACAAAAATTGGGTAAATGTTTAAAAAAGAGCCGTAGGGCCCAACTAAAAGTATGAGGGTGTTGATCCAGGAAGAAGAGTCCAAGACTCAACTTTAAAATTGTGTACTGAGAAGGTGAGAAAATCAAGATGCGAAAAACGCTTGGCGCACAAAAAGTTTAAGGGGTCCTGGACCCGGCCCCACGGCAGCCTAGGGGCCCCAGGATTTAAACTGGAATGTAGAAATGAGACACTAATGAAAAAAGGATCTCAAATATGAAGATCTGATTAAAAGGAAGCAATTTAATAACCTTTTATTTGCACAAAAACTTCAAGGGACCTGTATCGGGCACTAAGAGGCTTGGGTCTTATCTGGAGAGTAAAAAGGCGATAATAACTAAATGGAGAATAGTTCCCCAAAACGAAGAAGACTGGATAAAAAGGGGGCTAGTTATTAACAATTTAGTGCATAAAAACTTAAAGGGGTCCAGGGACCCTGGCCTTTAAAAAATTAGATCTGGGCCTTAGGTGCATCAAGACCTGTCCTGGACTACCGTCACCTGAATTTTCAGTCTTCTATGTGCGGTAGATTTTCTTAGCCATCGCACACAGACAGACACGTAGACAGACAGACAGAACGAAACTTTGCTTTATTAGTATAGATGATTTCTCGTAAATTTCCTTTCATTGATGTAAAGATTACTTCAACTCTCATACGCATGAATACTTTAGAGCTCTGATGGTTGAATTTTCTACCACTTAATTTTAATTCCGAAATGTCACAATTTCACCAGAGAATTCGACCAAATTTATTTAAAAAATGTTTAAAGCATTTTTTCATGTGTATCGCAAACCGAATTTTTTCCTTGAAAGATACTGGTGCCAATGTAACATTTGGAATTTTGAAGAAATTCACCCATCAGAGCTCAAAGGGTTAAAACTACGTAGTCATATTTATCCGTATCAAATTCTCGGAAAAGGAGCGAAATATCGCGAAATTTAGCGACAAATATAGTTTACCATAAATGAAGTCAAATTCATGATGGCTTGCATACTTTGTGAATTTACTATAGAAATCCAATGTTGGCGGATCTGCGGAATCTCTTATAATAGGATTTCATTTATTTTGGCTTCGTTTTTAGGTGTGTTCGTAATTATTATAAATAAGTGGCACCTATAGTCGTTGTCTGGTCCGTCCGCTTGTCTGTCTGCCCATCTGTTCGCAATTAACAGAACAAAAACTATCCAACCGAAAGGTTTTAAATCTAATATATAAAAAGGAAAATTTGTCTGTCTGTAATGCTGTACAAATCCACAGTTTGGAAGCCAGAATTGTGAAATGTTATGTACCTGTGTATTAAAACACGGCCGAGGCAATTAAAGCAATCTGAAATCGAAATAATATGTAGTTAACTTTTAATTAATAAAAAACCACCCCTTTAACAGCAATTTCCTATCGAATTTAAACATTTTTCATTATAGCCGCTGCCAACAATTAAAACCTCACAATAAAATCCTTTTTTAATATTTAACCCGTAATCGCGCGAGTGCTTTAACCAATGTGAGATATACATATTACGCACGCCACGCTGCAATACTAAAAAACTGTTGTGGGTATTACGATAATTCTTTTACCTCACATGCAAATAATTAGAGATTATTTAATTGCGCTTAAGTATTATATGTTTTTTAAAAATAAACGCAAACATTCTATCACAAACATCAACAAAACTTTTTTCTCTATTTGTTCCCTTATTTCAAAGATATCGTTTTGTCGTCTGCTGCCATAGTAACATGATAAATCAAATTTCATTAAAAAAATGCGCAGTATTAAAAAAATATTTTACTAAATCGAATAGTTATTTTAAATTTTAGTTTTAGAATTAAATTCATGAACTCCCGCACATAGAGCGGGTTAAACAGCTAGTGTAATACATATAATCGTTGAAGAATTTTGTGCATTTCAAATTTTATGAAAATCGAATCGAAACTTAAAATGATATTAATAAAAGTCTTCTTCATCCTATTAACCAATTAATGCCGAGTTTATTTTACACATTTTTAATACCTCGGCACCTGTTGACACCACATTTCCCATATTGTAAATTTTAACTTATTTAATCTCTTAAAGTTTGAGATTAAGTAATATGAAAATTTCAATATTAAAATACTGGTTTCTACATTTAAAATTTTCGTATTTCTTAAATGGCAGATTTTTGCACCAACCGGCATTAATGAGTTAAAAGCTACCATACCTAATTAATACATTAATATCCAGAGTTCGTACAAATAAGGGTTTTAAAAAAATTTCAACATTTTAGAACCAGAAATTTCGTAACGTAGTGGTCGATATATCTGAAGTTAGGAATGCTTTGCTTTAAATAAGGCAAATGATACTTTAAAAAAATTCTGGTACTAAAATGTCTATTTTTTTTTTATTCCTTATGCGCACGAACCCTGCTGATACACCATGATACGTAATTATTCTAGGTTTCCATAGTAATTACGTCCTACTTAAGATGGAGTACTATTAATTCCCTATTACGGAATTTAATATATTTAATATTGATATTTAATAAATTTTGTATTCATGCACTTTTGCATCGGAGTGAAACAGCTTTTGCACCAAGATCTGAAAATTTATAAAACTAGTTATAGTTACGAACTCACCTCATTTGCGACGTTTGACGTGCAATTTCCTACTTGTTTCGAGTATAATTAGTTCAATTCTTAAAAACCGGGATTAGGGAAGCAACATAACTTTTATACTCGACATGGGAAAATATATTTTGATTATCATTCATAGCGCTTGTATCAATTTTTTTGAAATTTACACCTTGGTGGTAAACGTTTACAACAATTACAATATAGATCTCCAACATTTTTTTAAAATAGCAGTACGAGCGGAATATAAAAATAGTCACACTACGAAATCCTTGATATATACATTACTTCTTTATTTCATATTAATTAATTTTTATAATAAATGGTTCGTATCGTAATGGAAACTCGACAGAGTTTCTCACCAAGCGAAAGAAACAACAGTGGAATGAACCGTCAATGAAAGGAAATTCCGCCAATTGATGACAAACTATTTTTCAAAAAATTTTTAGTAGTCTGTGTAGTTTATATTTTTCGGACTGACCAAAACGGGATATTGACACCTCTATAGATCAAGTTCTATTTATGATAGAAACAAAATTCTTATTTCTATGGAATGGAGCGTGCCATCGGACTCAGAAAACAAAAGTGAAATTCGACGAATAGGTTTTTAGTAAATGTGATTTTAAAAGTGCTGTTTTTTGCACTTTTTAAATTCTTGTTCAGACCAAAATATATTGACAGGACTACAGCAATGTGTAATTATCGGCTTTTTACGCGGTTTACGGCATTTGAATTGTTTTTATGAGTAGTTAAAACTATTGAAAGTTTCGTATAAATATATTAATTAGTTTTTAATTTACTCAAGTTTAAACTCTACTTATATTTTAACTTGAGCTAAAAGAATTATCGTAATATGTCGCTATAGCTTCTTAGTATTGCAGCATGGCGTACGTAATATGTATATCTCACATTGCAGTAAACATGTATAACTGGTTAGAACTCGCGCTATTGCGGGTTGAATATAAAAATGCAAAAATTCGTCAAATACATAAAATAAAAATATATATATATTTAAAAATTTCAAATATTTTTTGCCCCAATCGTTCATGAGCCACATACAAGCAACCCGTGTGCCAAATTTCGTAGTCCTGCGCACTGCGTTTTTCGAATTTTTGAAGTTGCATAGATAGATAATCTCACGGATTTTAATAAGGTAGATCTTTTTGCATTCGACCCAGTTAAGCTCTCTATTGTAAGGCGGCGTTGAAGCATTTACGGTTCGTTTACAAAGTCACTTAAAAGTTCTTGATTACATTACAACCGATTGATATTTACTGAGGGGCATGTATTTTAATGAATTTGTACTATTTCAATCTCCAGAAAATTTTGTCATGTTACTTGAAAGTTGTATATGAATTCAATTTGTTTATCTAAAAGCTCAACGATCCAGGTTTCTACTTTATGAAAGATGTTTCTATTATCCTCTTTATTAAAGATGCTTCTAGATTTCCGCACACACCCCTTCTAAATTTCCAATACTATGGGTATTTTTGTACATGAAATTCAGATAACAATTAGATGAGATTTTATTTTGCACGAAATCGGAATGATTTTTGACGAAACTACTGCGCACAATAATAATTGCGGAGTGTCCTGCTGATATTTGAGCAGTAACTAGATTATAGAAACGTGCCAGTGGACCTCGATTATAGGAAAGATTCTAGGTAAACAACGACTACGCAAAAACCACAGAACATGATCAGAAAGATAATGTAAGCACTTTAGTGAATCACAGAGTACTTATAGTCATAAAAACAATTCGACAGAACTTTAGGATTACTGTTTAGCATATTGAAATAAGCGGAATAATGTTGTCTTTTGTATTGTTTTTATACTAAATCGCACATATAGTGTAATTCCGGGATTTGTTTACTTGTGTATAAAGTCCCATGGGGGACATGAAATAAAAAAAATCATTCTGTGCTATTTAATGTTAAATATACAACGCATGTCCTGCGACAAAAAATTTTAAAACAAATTATTAATATTTTTTAACAATTTTTTCTGAAACATTACACTGCGGCGCGTCACCCGTACATTTAGGCTGAGACGCCGCACAGTGGATCAAAGTATAGGCGAGGACGAACATAGGATTATCACGATAGTATAAGCCTACATATATGATGTTTTTCGTTATATTTAGGTTTAAATGAGTAAAATAAATGATACTGAAAGTATCTGCATGGTTTTTATGAACAATTTCACGCTTTTTTGTCGCAAACAGGAAGTTTAGGGAGATGATGAATAACAAAAATAAACTGGAAAAACAAAGCATGCAGTTTTTACTTATATCCAAATGACATTTGTGGAATATTTAAAGCATTTGTATAATTTTTAATTGTCAACACATACATAACTCTTTAAAATCGTTCTACAAAATTGCAACATTCTACCGCAACATTTTAGAACTTATTTCAGTGCATATTTGTTATTATTGGGTTCGAATTTTTTTTAAATTATCTTGTAGTAATATTAATTTTAGCATATTTCTTTTTTATTTGAAACAAGATTATTTCAATTTGTCTTTTTTCTTATAATGTTTTGAAATATGATAACAAACAGACATTTGTTTTTTTTTTCTGAAAAAATTAAATAATGATTTTAGTTATGAAAAGTCAATGCTTAGTTTTGTAAGTGAAAAATGTGGGCTAATTGCCTCAGACATTGATGAAGAAAATTTAAAAGAGCGTTTACGTATGTTTTGTGTAAATGCAAAACATAGCTGGCTGAAATCTGAACGAAAATTAGATCGTTTTAGTAATAAAAACTATTCTTCACTCCAGTGTTCCTTTAAAGTTGGTAATGAGCTTAAACCATTTGCAGTTGAAAATTTGCAGAAATCAACATCACGAAAATCTTTTTCAGACGTAACCAAAACTCATGAAAGAAGACTAACTCAAAGTTTTAGAGAGGATATTTCTGGAAAAGCTAAATTAAGAAGAATCAAAGAGTAAATTTCAACGCGAATTTAGAAAAGAATTAGATTTATTAATAGATGCTTTAAACGGGGAAGTGATTTGAGTGGTTTGGGACATTTTTGCTGAGTTTAAAAAGATAGCTGAGATCACTGAATTGGATAAAGAACTTATTAAACGTTTTGCCATTATAATGGTGATCGCCTGTGACAAAGTAATTAATGCCGAAAAATTTGGCACTTCCGCACTGGCAACAGCTAAACAATGTGCCTCAAAGTACGGTTGGTATTTTTATGCTAGGATCTATACATAATTACTAACTCATGAAAAGGTTATGATTACAAATTTCATGTTCCAATTGGATAATTATCAGAAGAAGATAGCGAAGCTCGAAATAAAGTGTTTCGAACGTACTGGGGGTCTCATAAGAGAAAAATAAGTCTAAGACCATCTAACGAAGACTTGTTGCTCCATTTGCTAATAACATCTGACGGTTTGATTTCCAGTATTAAACACAAAATAAAAAACGTTCAAAAGGAACAGAAAATTTCTAGAAGATTGGATCTTTTACTTTAAAATATAACACTTTATCACTGACATAGCACCGTATCCATTTATTAGAGTACATTTAACCCTCTGAGAGCCTTTGCTCTTTTCAGCATTTTCATGTAAAAGTTTATATAACCCTAGATACGAGTATATTACATTTAATTTTGAAGTTTAATGTTAAATTAGTTTTTTACATCATTTCATACTAGAAATTTCTTACAGTATAATCTTCTTTAAAAAATATTTTTGTGTACAGCAAATTTAACATGTTTTCTGGAAAAGGAAAATTACGTAATAGCCGCTTCAAGTCCATTTATTTCGAAAACGCGTAGGTTTGCGCAAAAAATCCTCTATACCACATTAAAATATAGGCTTTCAGAAATACCAGCATGTGTTTGAAATTTTAAACAACTTTAAACAATTTAAGTTACGTAATTTTGAAGATTATGAATCCGTTAATTCTATATGCGTTGTTCATAATGTAGAAGGAGACATAAAATTCAATCAAAATGTAGTCAGAAGTGGTTTAAAATGTGTTTCAAGAAATTAATAATGATATTTTAAATGAGTTATTAGTAGAGTTTTCTTAGGTTTTATTTCTGAGCACAGCAAAAAGTCACTAAAATTCGCAGAAAAATTCCTCTGCTGAAAGATGTATATTCCGAACTACACAAATACGATATAATTTTGTATAATTTAAAAAATAAACATACATTCGTATTTTGTAGACATTCTTTTAAAATATTTCATTGCAAAAAATTAGTTTTTTAATGATTATTTTTTCTCTCTATGTTCGCATTTTCTAAAGGATTGATCCACTGTTCGCCGCACTCGTGTGGTTGTTATGCCGCGCTTGTAATAAGAACAGAATGAAATTATAAATAAAAATATTTAAAAAAATATTCATATATGGACTATAATTAACGATGTAATAACAAAATGAAACAAAATGAGTACAATAAACCTATAAGTAGACTCAAATTAATAATTGTTGCCTACATTCACTATTAAAATTATCGACTTTTTTTCACATTAAATTTTAATTGTCATTTCAGCAACAACGTAACAACAATGTATTAGAAAGGGAAAAGAAAAAAAGTAAAATTGTGTTTACATAATTTATTTGTTAACCCTTTCGGGGCCAGTGGCTTTTACACAAATTTTATTCGGTTGGTACCACTTTTTTAAAAAAAGTTACCTTTATTTAAATAATCATAAAAATGCTCTAATTAAGTAAAGCAAATATTACTTTTCTTTTAGGTAGCTTTCATTACAAAAAGCTACCTATTGCAGCCGTTCAAAGGAAAGCGATTTCAAAAAATTTTGGTATATTTTCATCGATCATGACCCCCAGACCCCGAAACCACCCTCCGTTCAAAATTTATATATATATATATATATATATATATATATATATATATATATATATATATATATATATCAGACCTATGTCACACTGTAACTCTCGTAATTATGAACCGATTTCGATGTAATTCGGTGTGTACATAGCACTTACCAATGTCTCGACCTAGTTCGTTGGCCAGCTTCATCCGCCGTTTTGATTCAAAATGGCGGCCATTAAAAATTTTTAAAAAAATTTAAATTTTGAAATGGGGTACCAAAAAATTAAAAATGGAAAAATATTTTTTTCTTATGTATTTGACCTTTCTACAAAGATTCCGGAGCAGTTTTTGTTTTGTCTATATCTTAAAAAATGGCTGAGTTATAGCATTTTGAATTTCTAGCGTGGCTGACATTTTGAAACGTCCTGAATTTTGTCACGCGATAAAAGGCGTATTTATGAACCGATTTCGATGTAATTCGGTGTGTACATAGTACATACTAATGTCTCGACCGAGTTCGTTGGCCAGCTTCATCCGCCATTTTGTTTCAAAATGGCGGCCATTTAAATTTTTTTTTAATTTAAAATTTGAAATGTGGTAACAAAAAATTGAAAATGGAAAAATATTTTTTTCTTATGCATTTGACCTTTATACAAAGATTTCGGAGCAGTTTTTGTTTCGTCTATATCTTAAAAAATGGCTGAGTTGCAGCATTTTAGGTAGCTTTCTTTACAAAAAGCTACCTATTGCAGCCGTTCGGAGGAAAGCGATTTCAAAAAATTTTGGTATATTTTCATCGATCATGACCCCCAGACCCCGAAACCACCCTCCGTTCAAAATTGATATATATATATATATATATATATATATATATATATATCTGACCTATGTCACACTGTAACTCTCGTATTTATGAACCGATTTGGATGTAATTCGGTGTGTACATAGTACATACCATTGTCTCGACCGAGTTCGTTGGCCAGATTCATCCGCCGTTTTGTTTCAGAATGGCGGCCATTTAAAAATTTAAAAAAAATTTAAAATTTGAAATGTGGTACCAAAAAATTGAAAATGGAAAAATATTTTTTTCTTATGTATTTGACCTTTATACAAAGATTCCGTAGCAGTTTTTGTTTCGTCTATATCTTAAAAAATGGCTGAGTTATAGCATTTTGAATTTCTAGCAAAGCTGACATTTTGAAACGTCCTGAAATTTGTCACGCGATAAAAGCCGTATTTATGAACCGATTTGGATGTAACTTCGTTTATACATAGTGCAGACCAATGTCTCGACCGAGTTCGTTGGCCAGCTTCATTCGCCATTTTGTTTAAAAATGACGGCCATTTAAAATTTTAAGAAAAATTTAAATTTGAAATGTGGTACCAAAAATTTGAAAATTGAAAAAATATTTTTTTCTTATGTGTTTGACCTCGATAAAAAGATTCGGGAGCAGTTTTTGTTTCGTCTATATCTTAAAAAATGGCTGAGTTATAGCATTTTGAATTTCTAGTGTGGCTGACATTTTGAAACGCCCTGATTTTTGCCACGTGATAACAGACGTATTTATGAACCGATTTGGGTGTACCTTGGTGTGTACATAGTACATACGAATAACTCAACCGAGTTCGTTGGCCAGCTACATCCGCCATCTTGTTTCAAAATGGCGGCCATTTAAAAAAATTTTAAAAAAAATTAAATTTAAAATGCGATACCGAAAAATTGGAAAATGAAAAGAGATTTTTCGTATGTGTTTGACCTTAATACAAAGATTCCGGAACAGGTTTTGTTTCGTCTATATCTAAAAAAAATGGCTGTTATAACATTTTGAATTTCTATTGTGGCTGACATTTTAAAACGACCTGATATTTGTCACGCGATAACAGGCGTATTTATGAACCGATTTTTATGTAACTTGGTCTGTACATAGTACATACCAATGTCTCGACCGAGTTCGTTGGCCAGCTTCATTCGCCATCTTGTTTCAAAAGGGTTGCAATTTTTTTAAAGAAAATGTAATTTAAAATTTAAAATGAGGTATTAAAAAATTGGAAAATGAAAAAGATTTTTTTTATGAGTTTGGCCTTGATACAAAGATTCTGGAGCAGTTTTTGTTTCTGAAAATTTGTTCTTTTGTTTATATCTTAAAAAGTGGTTGAATTATAGCACTTTGAATTTCTATCATGGTTAACACTTTGAAACGATCTTTTATTTGTCTCGCGATACCACACGTATTCGCCTATTTCGATGGAAGAAGGCATGCGGATAGTATACATCAATATCTCGACCAAGTTCGCTGGCCAGCTTCAGCAGCCATCTTGTTTCAAAATGGCGGCCATTAAATTAAAAAAAATATATATTTAAAGTGAGGTGCAAAAAAATTAGAAATTGAAAAAGGTTTCTTTCTTAAGTATTTGACCTTGATATAAGGATTCAGGAGCATTTTTTGCTTGTCTTTATCTTAAAAAATGGCTCAGATATAGCAGTTTCAATTTCTAACGTGGGTGACATTTTGAAAAATCTGATTTTTTGCCTGCGAAAGCACTCGTATATATCAACCGATTCCGATGTGAGTGAGCATGTGCACAGCAATTACTAAGGTCTCGACCAAGTTCACTGGTTAGCCCAATCCACCATGTTGTCTTAAAATGGTAGGCACTTTAAGAAATCGCCGAATTTGGCAGTCAAATATAAGTTACTTTAAATAAAAGCAGCTTGGATAAAGCTGACTAATTTCGCGAAATTCTCATTCATAATGATTTAGTATTGATAAAAATTAGTATTGAATCTCCTACATTCGGTTTCCACTTAATTGAGCTTCGTGTGTTTGAATAATATAAGTTGGCTTTTTTAAAATAAGGAATATGAAAGCTACCTCTTCCTCCCGGCACTGGCCGGAAGGACTTTTTAATTTCTAGCGTGGCTGACATTTTGAGACGTCCTGAATTTTGTCACGCGATAAAAGGCGTATTTAGAAACCGATTTGGATGTAACTTCGTTTATACATAGTACATACCAATGTCTCGACCGGGTTCGTTGGCCAGCTTCATCCGCCATCTTTTTTAAAAATGGCGGCCATTTAAATTTTTAAGAAAAATTTAAATTTGAAATGCGGTACCAAAAAATTGAAAATTGAAAAAATATTTTCTTCTGATGTGTTTGACCTTGATAAAAAGATTCGGGAGCAGTTTTTGTTTCGTCTATATCTTAAGAAATGGCTGAGTTATAGCATTTTGAAATTCTAGCGTGGCTGACATTTTGAAACGTCCCGATTTTTGTCACGCGATAACAGGCGTATTTATGAACCGATTTGGATGTAACTTGGTCTGTACATAGTACATACCAATGTCTCGACCGAGTTCGTTGGCCAGCTTTGTTCGTCATCTTGTTTCAAAAGGTTTTGCATTTAAAAAAAATTAAATTTAAAATTTAAAATGAGGTATTAAAAATTGGAAAATCTAAAAGATTTTTTTTATGTGTTTGGCCTTGAGCAGTTTTTGTTTCTGAAAATTTGTTCTTTTGTTTATATCTTAAAAAATGGTTGAATTATAGCACTTTGAATTTCTAGCATGGCTAACATTTTGAAACGATCTTGTATTTGTCACGCGATAACACACGTATTCGCCTATTTCGATGTAAGAAGGCATGTGGATAGTATACATCAATACCTCGACCAAGTTCGCTGGCCAGCTTCATCAGCCATCTTGTTTCAAAATGGCGGCCATTAAATTAAAAAATATATATATTTAAAGTGAGGTGCAAAAAAATTAGATATTGAAAAAGGTTTCTTTCTTAAGTATTTGACCTTGATATAAGGATTCAGGAGCATTTGTTGCTTGTCTTTATCTTAAAAAATGGCTCAGATATAGCAGTTTCAATTTCTAACGTGGGTTACATTTTGAAAAATCTGATTTTTTGCCTGCGAAAGCACTCGTATATATCAACCGATTCCGATGTGAGTGAGCATGTGCACAGCAATTACTAAGGTCTCGACCAAGTTCACTGGTTAGCCCAATCCACCATGTTGTCTTAAAATGGCAGGCACTTTAAGAAATCGCCGAATTTGGCAGTCAAATATAAATTACTTTAAATAAAAGCAGCTTGGATAAAGCTGACTAATTTCGCGAAATTCTCATTCATAATGATTTAGTATTGATAAAAATTAGTATTGAATCTCCTACATTCGGTTTCCACTTAATTGAGCTTCGTGTGTTTGAATAATATAAGTTGGCTTTTTTAAAATAAGGAATATGAAAGCTACCTCTTCCTCCCGGCACTGGCCGGAAGGACTTTTTAATTTCTAGCGTGGCTGACATTTTGAGATGTCCTGAATTTTGACACGCGATAAAAGGCGTATTTAGAAACCGATTTGGATGTAACTTCGTTTATACATAGTACATACCAATGTCTCGACCGGGTTCGTTGGCCAGCTTCATCCGCCATCTTTTTTAAAAATGGCGGCCATTTAAATTTTTAAGAAAAATTTAAATTTGAAATGCGGTACCAAAAAATTGAAAATTGAAAAAATATTTTTTTCTGATGTGTTTGACCTTGATAAAAAGATTCGGGAGCAGTTTTTGTTTCGTCTATATCTTAAGAAATGGCTGAGTTATAGCATTTTGAAATTCTAGCGTGGCTGACATTTTGAAACGTCCCGATTTTTGTCACGCGATAACAGGCGTATTTATGAACCGATTTGGATGTAACTTGGTCTGTACATAGTACATACCAATGTCTCGACCGAGTTCGTTGGCCAGCTTTGTTCGTCATCTTGTTTCAAAAGGGTTGCCATTTAAAAAAATTAAATTTAAAATTTAAAATGAGGTATTAAAAATTGGAAAATGAAAAAGATTTTTTTATGTGTTTGGCCTTGAGCAGTTTTTGTTTCTGAAAATTTGTTCTTTTGTTTATATCTTAAAAAATGGTTGAATTATAGCTCTTTGAATTTCTAGCATGGCTAACATTTTGAAACGATCTTGTATTTGTCACGCGATAACACACGTATTCGCCTATTTCGATGTAAGAAGGCATGTGGATAGTATACATCAATACCTCGACCAAGTTCGCTGGCCAGATTCATCAGCCATCTTGTTTCAAAATGGCGGCCATTAAATAAAAAAATATATATATATATTTAAAGTGAGGTGCAAAAAAATTAGAAATTGAAAAAGGTTTCTTTCTTAAGTATTTGACCTTGATATAAGGATTCAGGAGCATTTTTTGTTTGTCTTTACCTTAAAAAATGGCTCAGATATAGCAGTTTCAATTTCTATTGTGGGTGACATTTTGAAAAATCTGAATTTTTGCATGCGAGAGCACTCGTATATATCAACCGATTCCGATGTGAGTGAGCATGTGCACAGCAATTACTAAGGTCTCGACCAAGTTCACTGGTTAGCCTCATCCACCATGTTGTCTTAAAATGGCAGGCACTTTAAGAAATCGCCGAATTTGGCAGCCAAATATAAGTTACTTTAAAGAAAAGCAGCTTGGATAAAGCTGACTTATTTCGCGAAATTCTCATTCATTATATTGATAAAAATTAGTATTGAATCTCCTATATTCGGTTTCCATTAAATTGAGCTTCGTGTGTTTGAATGATATATGTTGGCTTTTATAAAATAAGGAATATGAAAGTTACCTCTTCCTCCCGGCACTGGCCGGAAGGACTTTTTTACTGGTACCAGAAACAAATTTTGTAAGCTCTTTATGAAGGTGCTTATATGCACCTATGATCCCGAATGGGTTAGGAGACCTGTTGTTTCGACTACAATCTACAGAAAAGTGTCGAAAAAGTACAGTCTCTATGTAACTACATTTAAACACATGATGCAACGAAGCCAATTACACTTCATCTTTTTTGGAGTAGTTTTCTGAACACTCCTGACAATCTGACTGAACAATCTTGACTTGCATCTATTTTGCCCTTTTTGCATTTTATTTTCCCCATTTTCTCCTTTGGTTTTAGTAAACTTGATAACATGCCTAACATGGTTAGTCTGTGCAAAAAGAAAAGGAAAAGTTAATAACACTTAATCATCCCATACAAAAGAAACTGCGGCATGTATACCGGAATAGCAGTACAGCATGTGTCTCATTTTGCATGGTGCAGACGTCGGCCATCACAGTTACCTGTCATCGCTAAGGGGAATGGCGTAACCATACACACAGTACTCTATACAAACGCTACACTTAGTTTAGAGTTCGAAATCATGCATGCATTTTGTAATTAGTGTACAAAAAGTATTTAAACGTAACGTGTTTAAAAGTTTGGACAGTGAAATCATGCACTTACGTCAAATTAAGGTTTCTACTTCTACAAGTAAACATCGAAATGGTACTCCCGCTATACACTGGTTAAAATAATCTCATTGCGCACCTATATTGTGCGTTTGAAGACCATCTATAGATAGTTACAAGAAATGCAAGGGGTGCGGCATCTATCCCGTATGCGGTGATTCTCCCGGAGTTACGCTACTCAAATATTTTTTTTCAACATTCCAAACTCTTCAATTTATTCAATTTAAACCATTTTACAAAGTTAATACAGTCAGTCTGTTTTTTATTAAATATTTTTTTCATTTTTTTTACAATCTTTTTGTATTAAACTAGAAAGATAGCCCGTCAAAAATGACGGAAAATGAGACATAAAGTTATATACAACACATGATCAATCATGTGTTTTTCTCGCTTGTTTCGCAGTGATAGATGAAAATAACACATTTTAAAAACGAAACACATTTATGAAAAACTATGTATGTAATGAATACATTAAAATTGCAATTTAAGGATAAAGTAAAATTTGATCACAAAACTTTAGGATATGCGGTGTTTTTTTTTTTTTTTTTTTTACAAACTCTTCAATTATTTTTGCTGACTTTGCTTCTTCAGCATCTTCGACATAGATTTTTAACTGCCCTTCCTCTTTACATCTTGAAATACTTACATATAATTGTCCATGAGAAAAAAATCTGTTCTTTTAAATTCAGTCCAACTGTAGAAAATGTTTGTCTTTGTGACTTATTCAACGCCATTCCAAATGACAGCATAACTAGAAATTTCATTCATATACATACATTTCATTGCTTACTCATTTATTTAAAATGCGCCAATGCAATTTAACTTTTTTATGATATTATATTATATTATATACGTATATATAAGTATATAATATACGTATATATGTCCAGTTGGAGTCCACGCTTTCACTTTTTTTCTTGGACATGAGAAAATAAAACAATTTCTTTTCTGGCTCCAAAATTATTTTCTACTTTTTAGTGCATTTAAATATACTAGGGGATCGTACCCGGGCTTTCCGTGTTAAAGAATATAGGTGAAATTTTTTTAATTGAAAACTAATTTTTTTTTTCATATGCAATACATTTTTTCGATTGCCACTTACATTAAAAGAGCATTTTTCATATGGAAAATACGAATTGTACAATCAAATAAATTTTTGAAATTTATCAAAAGCGATATTTTCTTATTAGCCGCATACTAAGAGTTATTTGACCAAGATTTTGCTATTTACGGCATACTTTTATATTCTGATAATTTCAGAGCATATACATGTCTGTTAAATTTGTGATTTATTTATATTATTTTAATTATTTATTCATAAGGAAGTTTTTTTTTAATGGATATTAGCCGTAAGAATATGATGAACTCTTTATTTTGTTTTAAGGGCAAACGATAATCCGTTAATCGCAATCGAGCTTCGCGCGATATGGATAAATTAAAAAATATTTCATGCTTTAAAATTCTTTTTAAAATCATAGACAATAATTAAACTGAAATGAAGTTTGCAAACAAATTCCATTTGAAAAGAAAATTCTATTTGGTGATCTAAAGATATAAATTGTACGATTACAAATATGTTAGATTTGTGCTTTTTCAATATTATTCTTTTATTTGTTTATAAAAGTATTAATTTCTTTAATTTGTCTTTCAAAGATATGTTAGATTGGTGGGTTTTTTTAATATTATTCTTTTATTTGTTTATAAAGGAAGTATTAATTTCGTTATGCAAAAATAGTCAGAAACAAATGCTGAAAAATGTTTGTTGATTTATGTGTAAAAATGTTTATTATTATTATGTATTGATACCGGCATGTGATAAAAAAAAACTTGCTTAAAAATTATTTTGGAAAATATAATATGAAAAACAGCAATTTTCACCTTCTCAAAATTTGCATATGCACTTCTCATATCCATATTCATCATTTTTAAAATTAATTGTATTTTGTTTGATCATTTAAAAATCATTTTAACTCAAAACTTGAAGTCACGATTGTAAGCATCATCTTTTATGTGAACAGACGCACTCATTACTTGAGATTCTAATGTCAATTCCGGAGAGTAAAAATTTCCGTAATTTATGTTTTTTAGACGCATCTGTGTTAAAATGTTTAGTTTTATCTAAGAAAATGATAGTTATCTATTAAATACGATTTCATTTTCACTTAAATAAGCATTTCGCCTAGTGTCTGAAACTTAGTATCGGTATACATGCAGAAGTAAAAACAATATAGAAAATTAATGAGGAAAAATGCATGTTTTCAAAAGCAGTATTGTCATTTTTCGTTATTATGCCCCTAATATAATATTCTGCTCCTAATAGGATTTTGCACCACTAAACCCTATACAACAATTTTTATCAACAATTTTGAATTTTTATCAGATATTAGCATGAATACAGATAAAAATACCTCATTATTTCTCTCTTGTCTGCAATAATGAAAGTTATCTAATTTTCACCATTTTGAAGAAATTTCATAAAATGCTTTTAAAATTAAAATATAAAAGTGGGGATATTTAAAAAAAAGACAGATAGTGCGATCACATCTACAAATGAAGAGCTTTCAGTTTAAAGAAAATATTAGTAAAATTGGTTCAGCAGAAAAATCAGGGCAGATGACTAAAAAACACATTTGTGTTTTAAATATATAGATTATATAAAATTAGGGAAAATTAAATTAAGAAAACTATGTTATTTTGATAAAATTATAGTAGAATGTCCTAAAGAATATTGTATGTGAATACTGTGTGTAACTTTAAGATTGAAGACAAATAGTTTTCTTTTTCACATTTTTATATCACACAGCACACAAATGTTACAAACAATCACAAACACTGAAAAACATGTAGAATGATGAGGTGACTTTGGGGTAATAACCCGCTGTTAGAACAAGTGACGTTCATAAAACATCTTTTGGGGAATACTCCCGCTATAAGCAACAGAATAATTGGGGATAAGACCCGCTATAGCATAATGTGCCACAATGGCAGCTCAAGAACAACATACTATACTTGGGGATAAGACCCGCTCGAATACACAATGTGCCGCAATGGCAGCTAAAGACAACTCTATACTTGGGGATAAGACCCGCTCGAAATACACAACGTGCCCCAATGGCAGCTAAGCAACAACTGAACTGGGTCACATGACCGCAAAGCTACGGAGCTCGTTCGGCATGCGCACAAGGTCCGAACATGCCGCCCCGCGTTGCAATGTGCGTAGCACATTCAAAATATTAAAAATACACTATAAATACAAGAACTAAATAAAATACCAATACCATAAAATAATATTACAATACAAATACAATAATAATAAGTTGCAATAACAAGGACTATACAATACAATAAAATTAAATTCTTTGTTACAAAATTAAGCTATTTTCTAAAAATAGTTCGATGTATTCTTAAGAAAAGTTGAATGTAAAATAACATGTAAATCTTAGGTGCACCTTAAAATACATAAACAATGAGAAATAAGTATATACATTAGATTTCATTAAATTTCTGAAGAAATATTTTGTTACTAAGCTAACGAAAATCGCGATATAAACCTTATGAAAAATCCCCTTTCTTTGATTTTTATATTTAATCTCAAAAGGGCCGCAAAAATCGTCTCCTGTATGGTTAAACGTAAAGTTTGAAGTTACTCTTTTTGATGGGAGGTCACCCATGATTTGTTTAGCAGTAACTGGGTTGTTCCTAAAACAGACAACGCAATCATGCACTACTTTTCGCGCTAAATTTTTTCCACTTACGGACCAAAACCGCATACGTACGTAATGGATTAAAGTTTGGGGACCAATATGAAAATACTTCCTGTGAAAATGCTCAAATATGAGTTTTGTGAGCTTATGGCCTTTCGGCAAAATGATTTGATGCTTCTTATCAAAGTTTAAATCTGAATTTTCCAACCTGCCGCCAACTCTTAAGATATTATCTTGATCCAAAAAGGGGGATAAACATTTAATTTTACTGGAAGGGGGAACCCTTGATTCCCGTTTTAAATCCTTAATCTCTTCCTGAAATTCTGCATTTTGTACTAATCTAATTAGAGAAACTTCTGAATTTTTTATTTCTGGGGTTGTGAGGCTGCCTCTGCGCCGGTCTGCTAACTTACATTTGCAATTGTGAAAAAACCTATAAACATATGCCAGTATGCGAAGAATACTATAGTATTTACCACTTATGTTGAGAAAAAAATTTACTTCTTCAGGATTCCTGAAAAGAGAAAGAGAAATATTAGAATTGAAATCATTACAGTTATTTTTATATTTTGATTTAGTCTCGGGAAAGTAATCTGTTTCTGGCACAGAAATAGTTTCTTGCTCAGTCACTAAGTCATCAGCTGCTAGGAATTTTGGTCCCCTAAACCACATTGGATTCTCTACAAGAGAATTAACACTCGCACCTCTGGTCAAGAGATCGGCAGGATTGTCCTTGCTAGAGCAGTGATAACAAGAGTTCGAATCTGAAAGTGCATTAATCTCTATGACACGGTTTGCCACAAACTGCTTCCATCGCTTTGATGATCCTTTGATCCAGAATAAGGTTATTTTGGAATCTGTCCAATAGTACACCTTCGATGTGATTTTTTGATCTAGGATGGGTTTTACTTTATTGGTCAGTCTTGCACTTAGTAAGGCTCCGAGCAGTTCTAGCCGAGGCAGAGTTATCTCCTTTATCGGTGCAACACGACTCTTCGAGGTCACGAGATTGACTTCCACTCCACTCTCTCTTTTTATTCTCAGATAAATTGCAGAGCCATACGCTATTTTACTAGCATCAGAAAAGGCGTGTATTTCTACAGCTATTACTTGATTCAAGCAACCAAGAATTTTCCTCGGAATTTTTAATTCTGCTAAATTTGGAAGTTCTTCGAGCCACTTTAACCATTTTTCGTGCACATTGGTTGGTAACTGTTCATCCCATGCTGTCTTCTTTAGCCATAGTTCTTGGAACAGGCATTTTATTCTAATGGTGAATGGCGTCAGCATGCCTAACGGATCGAAGATTTTACCAACTGCTTGCAATAGTAGACGCTTTGAGCTTTTTTGCGATGACAAGAATTCTATTAAACTTTTGACTTCGAATGTCAGACAATCTTCTTCTGTTTTCCAGGATATTCCTAATACCTTGCTTAGATTGCTTCCTAGGCTTATTGCAGCATGTTCTGCTTGAATATTTAAAACTTCCTTTTGCCAGCACTGCAGTAACGCTTCATCATTGGTTATCCATTTTCGAAGAATCATTCCTGCTTCAGACATTATTTTGTCAAGAGCTTCTTGAACTTTAAGATTGAAGACAAATAGTTTTCTTTTTCACATTTTTATATCACACAGCACACAAATGTTACAAACAATCACAAACACTGAAAAACATGTAGAATGATGAGGTGACTTTGGGGTAATAACCCGCTGTTAGAACAAGTGACGTTCATAAAACATCTTTTGGGGAATACTCCCGCTATAAGCAACAGAATAATTGGGGATAAGACCCGCTATAGCATAATGTGCCACAATGGCAGCTCAAGAACAACATACTATACTTGGGGATAAGACCCGCTCGAATACACAATGTGCCGCAATGGCAGCTAAAGAACAACTCTATACTTGGGGATAAGACCCGCTCGAAATACACAACGTGCCCCAATGGCAGCTAAGCAACAACTGAACTGGGTCACATGACCGCAAAGCTACGGAGCTCGTTCGGCATGCGCACAAGGTCCGAACAAATATCATTAAAATTTTATTATTCGAGAAAATTTTGAACAATACCTTCAGGAACATAATATTATTTTAAACCACGAATTATTTGTTTGCTTGTCCAACTCGCGAAGCAAATCCAGGAGAGAATAATCAATTTCTGTAATATAAATCGCTATTATTTGCATGCCACCTCTCTTTTATAAAGACACTCTAAATTTTATTAAAATAGTTCATTTTATCGGTGTGTGATTTCGATTACATTATTTTCAAAAGTGAAGCATTTTCACCTGTGAAGAATTCCGAAACTGCTGAGCTGTGAAAATGACGCACTTCTACAAAACATAATTCAGCTTTAAGAATTAAAATACACGCTTTTATAAAAAATGACGTCATTTGCATACGCTAAAGCAATCCACTTTTACAATCCAGTCCTAAACTTCGTCTATAGAAAAGTGTGCATATGACGTTATTATCACGGAATAACAGACAATATTCTTGACATAGCCTATATTTTAATTTCAACATTTTTTCAGGTTTTATGAGAAAATGGCAACAAAAATATACAATATCTCCTATTTTCTGCTTTTTTTCGTTTACTTTCAGTAGAAATGGGGTACTTTTGTTGCCATGATAAGAAAAATGGAATTAAAAACTACAAAAATAAATGGAGATATAGCTTTCAAACAAATTGCATTTAAAAGAACATTTTATCCTTATACGACGGATTAAAAATTTAAAATGTGAGATGTTTAGAAGTTTAAAAATTTGCAGTAGAGAAAATTGCAAAACCAGAATTTTATTTCAAATTTCAATGTGTTGCCACTCGCAAAATGACGTATGCGTTACGCACAGATATGTTTGTCCTTTATAATATAGATATATGTATTTTCTATATTTTTGTGAATGTTAACGAAAATATGCCTTTAAAAATACATTTATTTTATTTTCAATTTTTTTTGTCGAATTTTTAGTTTTATAGTGCTTTATAGAAATTTTAAAATTTAATATTTAAATTTTTCGTCCCCCCCCCCACCCTTCATATAGTACAAACTATACTGCAGATAGTGCAAAATAATAGGGAAATTGGTACTTTTCCACTATAGGGGTCTTTTAGCGGGGTTTTTTAAAAGCTTGGCGGAATTCGCGCATCAGGAAGTGAGATTTGTTGCCAAATGATATAAATAGCTATGAAAACAAACATGATGAAATTTTTTTGATTATTTGTACTAAGACTCCCATATCATATAACTACTTATCATACTCCCTTATCATGTTATACAGGGTTGCCACGGACGACTATTTTTTAATTCAATCTCTCACCACATTTTTAAAACAAAAAATTTTCACATAAACTTTGGCAGCATCTGCAGAAGTTATAAAGAATAAAGAAAGTAAATCAAAAACTGAAAAATTTTAAAATCATGCCCCAGAAAGTAAAACTTTCCAAATGAAGCCAAAGATGGCGCCCCCGAAACCGGTACAACTTTACCAGATAGAGGATTTTAATAGCAGTTTCATTAAAATATCTGAAACGTTGGAAAAAATTAAGACTGAACTCAAAATAGATTCGTTTCTTAATCTTGCGAACTACCTTGAAAACTTATATAAAATTATTGTATACCAAAAAGACATCGGAAGGAAAACTTTAGCTTTCGAGGGTGGGATCACTAAGATCCCCCATGAATAAGTTCATAGTTTCTTAGGCAATTTTGTAAATACTGTATATATTTTTGTAAATAGTTTTGAAATCAATTTAATTGTTGCAATGTGTATTTTCTTTTAACTGTAATGAACTTAAAATTATTAATATGTAAAAATATATGGACCTGAATTGGGCTTTTTTTTTGTTAGGGCAGTGCCATCGCTGAGCTTTCTTGGCGGGGTTTGACAACCAGAGGGAGGGACCTCGGCTCTGACCAATGGGAAATCAGACCTTCCGCTTTACCTTCGGCCACTATTACGGCAGTTGTTACAATGCTCATTCCTTGTCAGTTGTAAGAATGGAGTTATAAATAAAGAGGAGGAGACACATAGTGTACTGTCTACCAGTTGCGAGTGAAGTAACTGAGGAGATTGTCACAAGATGGCGGCTGCTTTTTTTAATCAGGATCTTCAGTTTCTAATTACCGCCAGGACAAACGTCCCACCTGTAAAATTGAATAAAAAATTTCGTCTTATTTAAGCGTCTTATTCATGGAAATTATTCTCAAAAATGTCATAAAAATTTCTATTTGTTTTTACTGGTGTCAGTATTCCTTTTACAACTGTCAGTTTCTTTCCCTGGTTGTCACAATATGGCGGAAACGCAGGATCCAAGTACCGCCAAAGTAAACTTCTACCAGTAAAAGTGAAAATCTGTTTTTATCATTATTTATGACTGGAATTTTGTAATAATAAGGCGTTTAAATAAGTTAAAAAGTTCTATATAAATCTACTGGTGGAAGTTTACACCGGCAATAAACAACGTCTGCGATAGCGGTTACAGTTGAAACTTCACTATTTAAGGATATGCCAGTTCCTCTTTATTAATAGTTCCATGGTTGCAAGATGTTCAGTCTCCGGGGATGTGGGATATATGACCCTGGTGCCTCGGTTAAGCCTCTTCGAACCGTCGTCAAGAGAAACATACTACAAAATTTATTTTCTTAAAATAGTGGTGCGAATAGAATATAAAAATAGTCGCCTGTAGCAGCCCTGTGTTATAAGATAAGGAGTCTTGGTTTAAACATGTATTTTAATTAAATGTAGATTATTGTTGCTTTTTATGAACAAATTACTTATGTTTCTGCATAAAATTAGATAAATGGCTTCTTTATATTAAATAAATTGTACAATTAATGGGGAAAAAAGATGCATGTGTACATGAAAAGAAACAGTTTTCTAGGTTGTCAGAATATATATTGAAAATTGTCCTTCTTCGCCAAGGCAGTTTTCTCTATTACAGGGTTCGTACGGATCCTTTAATTTCAAGACCAAGAAATTCTTTGCCACCAGTATTTTCTTATAGAAATTATGTCCTTTAAATAAGGCGAAATTTCGCGGCGTTTGGAGTAGATTTCTTTTTTTATAAAAAAAAAAATACTGGTACATCACAATGAAAATAACGGTACCCGTACGAAACCTGTACCACTCAAAGGCCACTGTACTAGAAAAGTACAGACAATTTAATTTCTGCACCCGGGTATGTAAAGCACATTAAAATCGGATAGTTAGGAGCTCAGATAGCAGCGCCATCAAATGGCGTTTATTTTATTAGTAGCATCGGGATGAAGTTGTAACATTTTCGTATATTACTCTTTAAATTCTGACTCATAGATTTTGAAAAAAAACTTAAATGCGCTGAATTTAAATTAAATTGCGGGTGAGCTCGATTATAAATATTAATGGGTTTCAATGGGAATTTCGCTAAATTAGCCAGCTATCGCCAAGTTGGCTTCACATATGGCAACTTATTTTTATCTCCAAATTTGGCGGTATTTCGCCAAACATGCCGATGTTTTTCCAGGTTGATCAAAATTTGGCGCTATTGCAGTAACCCTGTATCAGTATTTTTCAATAATTACTCATTGTTGAAGCTGATACCAATTTCTCCATAGGAAGCCTAACATGGCTGCGATTAATGAGGAGGGGTCCAAGCGGAATTGTGAGGGACACACAGAGACTTGGATTTTATATAAATAGATAAATTTTTGGCAGTTTTATTGGAATTTTTCGTTTTTCTTTTCATTTAAAAATATTAATAAGGGGATTTATTAAACTAATCGACTCTGTTAATTTGGACTTGATAATTAACCCATTAGTGCCTGAATTTTTTTTTCAACTCAATATTGTGCTTAATTATAGTAAATGGTGTAAAATGAACGTAAAAAATAATAAAAAAACTTACTTTGAAAAAATATTTATTTAACATATAAATATCTAAACGTCCCAATTTTGGGACATTAGGCACGAAAGGGTAGGGGTTTTCTCCGTTACTGTCTAAGCATTATATCTATGTTTTATGCCATTTAATTTGTTTCAAAAAGGTTATATATCATTCAGGTTATTATTTGACTATAAAAATTTCTTTATTATTGCTATAAGGGGGGGGGGGGCGTTGGGCTCGGCTGAAGAACAAGATTCCCTTCCTCCTCACCATTAGCTATTGGCATAGTAAAAATTTATATAATAAAAATTCATAATAATAAATAATTACTAATAGAGCATATATACCGTATATACCAGGGTCGGCGAACCTTTTTACATCCGCGTGCCAATATTTTTCCAAAAAAATTTCAATTGAATATGGCGTGCCAACAACACACCCCTCCCCCCCCCCCCCCCGACCTCTCATTCCCGCTAAATAATTAGCAAAATATAAGTTAGTTTAATTCTAATAATAATAAATAATAGTGTCAAAATTATATATCATTATTAGATTATTATAACAGCTAACATACCTGCGGGTAATAGCAACATACACATTATAAGAAATAATTATACAAAAATATAATTATAGTTTTTATATCATTTTAAAATGCTTTAGCAATCAAATTAATATTTTTTTCATAACTTATGAAAAAAGTCATGCTTTATTAGTTTTATTAATACTTTTGTATTTTAACAAATTAAAGATCAAGTAGCAAACCCCGCGGCTTTGCTCGCGTAATATTTGAAATATGCCAAGTGATATTTATATGTCTAATTTTTATTAAAAGGTACTAACTAAATTTTTATTTTGTTAAAAGGTAATATTTTATTTTATAAAAAGGTTTTTTTTTTTTTTTATTAAAAGGTACTTATTACTTTTAGGAATAATTCAAAAATTACTATTTAAAACACAGTTTGATTAAACATCATTATTACACTGAATTAGGCAGAAATGAGACTTAAATTAATAAAATGAAATAAAACTAAATAAATGATAATTTGGAAAATATTTTGAAACTTTTATGCTCAATTAATACGCTCATTTCAGTATTCATTTGAAATTTTGAATTTTTTAGAAACCATCTTCTTACATCTTACAATTAACCATCATGTCAAATTCCAAGTCCTACCACCTCTCTCTACATAAAGGGCTATATTAAAACAGGAACTGTCACCATTAATTTGCCAACATTAATTTTGAAATCGGTTTGTTATTTCCTAATATTCCACAGAAACGTAATTTAAAAAGCTTTTAAAGCCCTTTTTTAGAACGTTTGTTGTTCCTGTGGACCCCAGGTGGTAGAATCACCGGCATAAAATATAGCCTGTGTAGGATCAGAGACTGTTACCTTTGATTCGCAACTATCACTTTTATAATCGGTTTATATTCCCTGAAATTGCATAGAATCGTAATTTAGAACTTTTTTAGAATGCTTTTCGAACCTCCCTTCGCTTTACCCCTTTTTAATTCGAATTTATTTTCGACGTTCCTTCGAGGGCATTTATATTTTATAACTACCATGTCATATTTAAAATTTCTAGCCTTTTCAGTATCACAGAAATCGCAATTTAAAAAGTTTTTAGCTCCTGCAACCCTCTGGTGGTAGTGGAACAGACATAAAATATAGCTTATGTTTGAGCAGATTCTATCACCAAAATTTGTCATAATTATTTTTTTAATCGGTTTGGTAATTTATAAGTTTGCTTAAAAATTGTAATTTAAAACGCTTTTCACTCACTTCATTTTTTTAAATTTGGAATTTTCTTTCGACTGTTCTTAGAAAGCTGTTGCATCTTGTAAGTAAATACCATGCCATACTTCAAAGTGTTTGACCCCTCAGTTGTGCAAAAAACGCAAATTAGAACCTGTTTTGCTTTTGCAACCCTCAGATGACAGCAACACAAAATATAACCTATGTTATAGCAGGGACTGTCACCATTGATTTGCAACCATTACTTTTGAAATAGCTTTGGTATTTCCTTAGATTGAGTAGAAATCGCAATTTAGAACGTTTTTAGGACGCTTTTTGCGGATTTTCAGCCCTTTTAAATTTCCATTTTTTTCGAAACTGTTCTTAAAGATCATTTATATCTAATAAATATGTACCTTGCCTAATTTTAAGTTGCTAGCCCGTACCGATCACAAAAATCGAAATTTAGAATGCTTTTTTGCTCCTGCAACGTCTTGGTGATAGTGATACCGACATAAAATAGCCTCTATGTTAGAGCAGAGTCTGTCAGCATCAATTTCCTACCATTACGTTTGAAATCAGATTCATTCTTACTGAGATATTGCCGACAAATCGGCATTTAGAACGTTTTCAGAAAGCTTTTCGCGCATTTTGCTCCTGCATCTCCTCTGGGGTAGTGGAAACAGATATAAAATATATCCTATCTTGGAGCAAGATCTGTCACCATCATTTTTACACCATTATATTTGAAATCGGTTCAGAACTTCCTGAGATTGCATAGAAATCGCAATTTAGAAAGTTTTTTACAACGCTTTTTGTGCATTTTCACCCTTTTAAATTTCGAATTGTTTAAGAACCGTTCTTAGACATCATTTATATCTTATAAGTAATTAATATTCAAAATTTCATATTTCTAGGCCCGTCAGTAACGCTAAAATCGCATTTTTAGAACGTTTTTTGCTCCTACAACCCCTTTGGGGTAGTGGCACCGACATGAAACATAGCCTATCTCGGAGCAAGCGTTGTCACCATCATTTTGACACCATTATTTTTCAGATCGGTTTGGTATTTCCTGAGATTGTGTAGAAACCACCATTTAGAACGTTTTTAGAACGATTTTCGCGCATTTTCACCCCTTTCAAATTTCGAATAGTTTAAGAACTGTTCTTAGAAATCCTTTATATCTAATAAGTAGCTAATATTTCAAATTTCGTATTTCTAGGCCCTTCAGTAACACATAAATCGCATTTTTAGAATGTTTTTTGCTCCTGCACCCCCTTTAGGGTAGTGACACCGACATAAAACATAGCCTATCTTGGAGCAAGTGTTGTCACCATCATTTTGACACCAATATTTTTTAAATCGGTTTGGTATTTCCTGAGATTGTGTAAAAACTACCATTTAGAACGTTCTTTAGAACGCTTTTTGTGCATTTTCACCCCTTTTAAATTTCGAATTGTTTAAGAACTGTTCTTAGACATCATTTATATCTTATAAGTAACTAATATTCAAAATTTCATATTTCTAGGCCCTTCAGTAACGCTAAAATCGCATTTTTAGAACGTTTTTTGCTCCTGCACCCCCTTAGGGGTAGTGGCATCGACATAAAATATAGCCTATGTTCTAAGTTGGACTAACACCGTCATTTTGATACCATTACTTTTGGAATCGGTTCGGTAGTTCCAGAGCTTACCTCCGACAAATAAACAATTTTTTCCTCTTTATAATAGGAGTATAGATTATCAAATCCTAGCAAAAGTTAAATAAAGCCTCATGTGCAGGTCAAAACGCGTTAAATTATGAAGAAATATTACAGCAAAGAATAATTTGATTTCCTAGATTTCTCTCTTTCTATGCGAATCATGGGTGCCATCATAACGAAATCGAGGAAATGGTGAGTTGGGAAGTGTCAAATATTTCTAAGTGGGAAGTTCAGTGATATAACAAGAACAAGTACACAAATACCTATTATAGAAAACAAAAGCTATTTTCAATGAAGCTCGTGTATTAATAATAATAATAAAAATAAATAAATAAAAAATAAAGATGTGCAGAATTTTAGGAATTTGGCTGAATTTTGATTTAGAACTTCAATAAACGGCGTGCCAAAAATATCTTCCCGCTTGCCATAGGTTCGCCAACCCACCAACTTTTGAATGCAAATTCTGCAAAATATCAAAAACTCGCGTATGTCGACCCCCTAACTTTTTACTTCAATTTCGCACAAAATCAAACCAAAGATTTCACTTACTAATGCGAAAAATTAGTAAGTAAAGAAAAACAAATCATTGTAATTTTTTTAATAATAAATTATTATTATTTGTATATTTTATTTATTATTTTATTATTTATACACATAAAAAATCATATTTTTGCAATATTCGAAGGTTTTCCTTTTATTGGCTTTTGTAATTGATTCGCGTGTAAGTCTACCCCCCTCCGCCAATTTACTTGCAGAAAATTGTCAAACATTTTTCGTTTTACACTCGAGTATATATGGTACAGTTAAACTTCGATTATCTGACCCTCGTTTAACCAGAACTCTCCGTAAACCAATGTCGATATCCTGAATTTTTTCCAACTTTTTTTTTTTAACTTTCACCTTCCTTGTGCATGCAAGCGTTCCTTTCCAAGCCACGAGTAGAGAAAAGCATTTGGTTCCCCTTTCTTCGGATTCCATTGAAATTAGCTTGAGCTCCCGCAAGATCCGATCCCGGTATAATTGTACTCTTGCCCCACCCCTTCCCCCTGTGTATACGTCCCTGTTCTAAACAGATAAAATTATTTTCATGCATAATTTAAATTTATATATTTATTAAGCAGTTTAAATAGTCCTAATAACAGTTCGATGACGATCTTACATATTAAACTAGACGATTATTGATAAATTCTCGATTATCCGCTGTCGCTTCGGTGCAATTACGTCGGGTAATCGAGGTTCTACTGTATATATTTTAGTAACCACAGCATGTCAAATACTAAACTAGTACAAAACATAACGGTATGATGAAAATTTTTACTAAGCCAATAGCTAAGGGTGGGGAGGGGTGGTGGTCTTGTTCTTGAACCGAGCCCAGCACCTAGCCCCCCCCCCCCCCCCTATAGTAATAACAAAGAATAGCCAAATAATAATACGAATAATAATTTTATAGCCAAATAATAATCCAAATGGTATGTAACCATTTTGTAACAAAATAAATGGCATAAAACATACATTTAATGCATAGGCAGTAACTGAGAAAACCCCTACCCATTCGTGCCTAGCGTCCCAAATTTGGGACGATTTATAAAGGTTCAAATTCAAACAAAAAAATAGAAATATGAAAAAATGCAAAAATATGTATTCTAAAATAATGTTTCGTCTTATAAATAATACCACTTATAAAAGGATTGATAGAAAAAATAAAAGAAATATCATACCTTTCCTTACGCGCCATTTTCTTTCAAGAAAATCCAACTTTGCGTACAACAAACATTTATTTCAAATTTTTATTCTTAAAAATGCGCTGCCATTTATGAATAAATATCGAAAACAATTACTAATGATATATTTTACAAAGTTTTGAATGGATATCATAATTCCATTTGTAATGGGAATTTTTTAAGGAAGCGTCCCAAAATTAGGACGCCAAGCACAAATGGGTTAAAGAATGCTATCAATGTGCCATAAATAACTTTTATTAATTTTTAATCAGGTAATAGAGCTAATTAAAAATTCCCAAATATGACCGAAATTAAGGAAAATCATTCCACAACGATGAAATATCGAATTCTGAACTTTTATTGAAATGAATTATAATTTATCTTATGAATTATTCGAAATATATGAGGAAATACTTGGAAAGCATACGACGTCGTCTGTTCTGTTAGTCACGTAAAAAACAATTGGGAATTTAGAAAATACATGCATTGAAATTTCAGAAAATCCATCAAGGGCTTGTGAAACTATTCAAAAATAAAAAAAGCTTAATCAGGTAACCTGAGTTTCTGCCGCGCTTACCGGTGGGGCGTTGGACTTCCTGAAAAAAAAATTAATTTTATTTAAAAATTACTTCAAGCAGGCTCGGTGATAAAACAACTAACTGCTCATTATTCAGTCTGTTTTTAAGTCTTTACGTATTTTGTGTAAAATAATGTGAAGTTTGAAAATGTAAAGGCGGTTTTTCAAATGTATAGTTCAAATGAAATAACTTACAAAAGGAAGTGATATATAATCAAAAACAACTCGCTGTAAATGATCCCGCCAAGTCATAAACCTAAAACACCAGTCATAAAAAGAAGTGATATCACATAAACAGAAGCGGTATGAAAGTGCATACGCCGAATGCCGTGTAAAAATCTATCACTACTCATAATGTTTCCAAAGGAAAACTGCTTGGCGACCTGCAGGCGTATATTTAATATATGCAGTACCTATATCATTTTGGAAAAATTATGAAAGTCGAAAAAATTAATTTTGAGTTCTCATTATACCACACTTATAAATATTTGTAGGAGAAAGATCTGTAATACAATAGAAAGATTTGTGGGGCAAGCAGGAAATGGTATGTAATTATGATAATTATCTATTATTACAATTATACTTTTCTATATTTTAAACATAGTTTTTAAAATACGTTTAATAATACACTGTTTCAAAATTAAAGGGAAAACTGGTAAAATGGATCCCGTGTATGACAGAATTATTCCTTAAACGTAAAATGTTGCTTTACCAACATAAGGAATATATTATAAAATACTAATGTAACAGAAAACTAACTAGAAACCTTTTCGCCCTGTCATATCCAATTCCGTTTACGCAGGCTTTACTGCAATATATCTTAGTTTAGTTAACGTCTATTATTAGGTGCATTGTTAGTAATATTCATATGATAATTATTTTTTTATTATTTTACAAACTCAAAATGCTTATTACATGTATACTTAGAAAATCCTCCTCGTAAAAGTGGTCTTTCTCGTTCAAATAATGGTTCATAAAATCAATAAATCGATCCCAGGATATTAAATAAGAATGGGCATGTAAACACAAAAAAGGTTCAACTTTTCACAGTTTAATGGAATCAGTAATACTAGAAGAAAATTGTTAAACAAATAGTCATATGTAATTGCAGGAAGAACAAACATTATAAAAGCCTGCATGTCGCCAAGCAGTTTTCACATACTGTACCTCACTCCGAGTTCTTTGGAAACATTATGAGTAGTGATAGTTTTTTACACGGCACTCGCTGTATGCACTTCTATATAGCTTCTTTTTATGTGATATCACTTCTCTTTATGACTGACGTTTTAGGTTTGTGGCTTGGCCGGATCATTTACAAAGAGTTGTTTTTGGTTAGTAATGTTTACTTCAATCCACTTGAAATAATTAGCAATCTAGGTTAAATAAGAGCAATTTTAAAGACCGTATTTTTAGTAAAAATAAGGGTACAATTTACATCAAAACTGGTTAAAATGTCGGTTTTTATCCATATTAAATGAAAGCCTGTTTAATTCTGAATATTTTGACACCTCATTTATGCGCATACAGTAATTATATCGCTAGATATTTTAAATTTTGTTAATACAACCAGCGCAATTCCCTACAGAAATGAAAATTTTAAACGGCTTTTTCTCCATGTTCACATTTTCTTCACTTTCATGTTTTCCAAATGTTAAGGCTTTTTTTTGTATTTGAGGTACAAATTAAAATTTTTTTTATCCATGTTCTTTATCATAGATGTAATAAATCTGCGTTTGGAATTAGCCTTTTTTTAATAAAAATATATGAAGATGTGTTAGATTTCATCATTTTACACTATATGTTTTAGTAAAAAAGTTACATTAAATGTAATATTCGATGCATTTAAAAACCCATACACAGTTTTGTGTAATATACATTTGAAAATCTTAAACAAAAATGAGCAAAAATTTTAATATTTAAAAAAGTAGCAGGAATTTTAAAAAATTCAAATTTTTTAAACTTTAAAAAAATTTAATTTAATATGCAGTTAAATATATTTTTTTCAAAATGTACGTTTTTTTTTACATTGAAATGCAGTCAGTTTACCATTTGAATCATATTTTTAAAAATAATCAAAAATGTTGAAAAGTTAAACTGTCCCCTTAACCCTTTTAGGGGAATAGTACTTGTATTAATTAAATGTTGAAATCATTGATTCACGCCGGGGTTTAAGAACAAAGTTATTCAAAAATAAGTAAAAGATTTTCTTCACGTATAATTATAAAAGCAAAATTTTGTTCAAAATTCTGGTGCCATTGTGGCATTTGGGAATTAAAATTAGGTGGGATATATTGTATCCCACCTTCAAGGTGTATATCGTGCGGGCACTTACTGAGAAAATTTTATTTCAATTCTTTTTAAATAATTATATTCAAAATTTCTTTTATTCCTATGTACAACAAGAAATGTAAAAACAAATACATATAGCATAAAAGTTTACCATAGTTGCGAATACTTGGTGATATTTTCCAGCCATTAAAGTTATTCCTTCTGTCATCGGATTCACCATTTTGCGTGAATCGTGAAGAGCAATTGAAGCTTCGACAGACTCAATGGTGTTAAAATATTCCTCTGGATACATATTTAAAGAAATAATGATCCCTGAAAAAAAAATAAAACAAATATTTTTTTAATAAAAAAAATTAATCAACATTATAGATCTTAGTTTGTGCAAGTTAGCCAGCCTAATTTTATTAACAATGCTTTATTTTTTCCACATTCCTTTTAAATCACATTCTAACAACAATTGCTTATGTTTTAAACGATTATATATTAAACATTTTTAAGCCAACTTGTAAAATAACTATGTAAGGTACAAGGATTATTTATTTTGACTTAATACACTACTCTGCGCGTTTCTAAATATTTAAGTTCTGTTGCAACTGGCAAATTTTTAGAAAGGCCAGCGCCTAAACAGGAGACATATACATACGCGATTGTTAGAAAATGATGGTCTTTACATAGAAGTAGTAGGCGTCGTCCGCTACACTGGTCGGTTTCTGCACCTTCTCGGATTCCGAACCTTAAATCCAAAGAAACATATTGGTAAATTTGACCACCTTATGTTTTAATGAAATACGGACATTTAACTATAATGCCCTTCCGCCTTGCTGAAGACGATACAAAGGATACAAAGGTCATTGCGCTATTATATTTTCTAATCTCGTAGGTACCATGTCAAACTATCCAATGTGAAAACAGCGAGTTACTTTTTTTAAATTCAGATTCCTTGATTGGCACCACTTTTCTGAAATGCTAATGCCATTAAAAATGGTTAAATAAGGCGCATTTTACTATTTGAAAAAAGTGGTGCCAATCAAGAAATCTGAATTTGAAAAAACTAGCCGACGGTTTTCACATTGGATAGTTTGACATGGTACCGACGATGCGTCAGGCAAAATTTAAGAATGTTAAGTGCGAGTCCTATAAGTTCATCATTTATTAGGTAAAGAACGATATGCAATATACCAAAATCATTTCTGAAAAATTACCTGAGATGTGACTAATAATGCAAGTCTCAGCAAAATCCCTCCATTAAAACTTTCTTTAAAAGATAATCTTTCAAATGACTGTTCCCCTGATTAAAGAAATTTCGACTACAGTTCTATAACGAAGTAGCACAGAACGCTATGTTATATACTAAAATCCTTTCTGAAAAATTATCTAACACACAGTGCAAGTTTCGATAGAAATCCATTCAGACAAAATATTTTAAAAAAGGATAATCTTGTATAATCGGGTTCTTCTGATTTTAGAATCGGCCTTATGATCTTAATTCCCCATTTTTTTCAGAACCGTACTACGAAAAACCTAGAACGTTATCTTATCGTCTTATACGCTAAAATCTTCCCAGAAAAATTACCTAAGTAACTGTACATCCTAACTGAAAGTCCTTCAAAATCCATTCAGCAGTACTCAAGTTATAAGGAAGCAAAACGAAGTTTCCGTTTCCATTATATATACATGGTGGTTCAAAATTATATGTCAAAAATGTAAAAGCAGGTAGAGGTGTCCTAAATAATCAGATTTCGTATAGGAATGTGGGTACAGATATGCAGCGTTGAGGCAGTAGAGAGCGTTGTTAAGTTAGGTGGATAAAAGCGCTTCGCTGGCTGGAATCGTCATTCCCTCACGGATTTCGAGCAACATGCATTGTTACATCAATGCGGAGCTTGCCGACATGCATTTCATGTATGGGGGTGCACAAGAAATGGCTTACATCCAACGCATGTGCCGCAAATCTTGAGCTTGTCGAAGAACTAGCCTCTACTGTGCGTAATACTGCTTCTTCCACAGCAGGAATTCTGCGATATCTTACATTTCCTTTATCACCCCTAGAAGCATAAAACTATCCACTCCCGCACAACTTCTAATGAAGACGCTCGAATGTTCGGGGATCCGGCAGAATCCTATCCGGGAATCGTTAATCTAAATCCTTTGAGCAGCCAATCTATTTCCTTGCGCAATCACATGCATTAAATGCATGTTGCCAAGCTCCGCATTGGTGTAATAATGCATATTGCTTGAAATCTGCGCGGGGAATGAGTGATTCAAACCATCCGCCGCATTCAATAGCGCCGTCTACTGCCTCAACTCTGCATTTCCGCAATCATATTCCTACAAGAAATGTGTTTATTTAGGTCACTTTTACCTGCCTTTATGTTTTTGACATATAGTTCTAAACCACCTTGTATATATCATCAAAACGGGCTTTTTCCAACAACAGAAAATCCAAAGTGACTCTTCTATTTCAAATGAAAATCAAATTTTTTCAAATTTTCTAGTGACTCTTCTAGATTTTTCGAAAATTTTATACAATAAAAATAAAGTATACTTTATATTTGGATCATTGTAATTCAAATGTAAGTGTAAAATTATGTAACGCAACATATGGAATTTATTCTCTACTAAAATATCTCACTTATAGGTCTCATGACGTTAAGGATGACAAGAGTAACTTATTTACTGTACTGAGACATATTTTAACGTTGTAAACAATTTTAAATATAGCGTGACTGAATCATTACTTAACTAAGATTTCCCTTGAAGGAATTAGTCTGGGCGATATTGCTGAGAACATAGATTTAACAATAACTTCCGACAAATAATGAAAAGGACATGCTACCTTTAATTAATTAAATATGGATAAAAATTCAAATATGAAAATGAGCTAATTTAAATGTAGCATTACAAAATACCATATATAAATTCATAAGAACTGTTCAACACAAATAGGGAAAAATACAAACAAATAGAGAAAACCGTGCAAGATAGACATTCATGGATATAAAATTGAAACTATGCATAATACTAGGGATGTTCAAATGAAAAGGTACGAAACGTCGTAACAACAAAACCGGTTGAAATTTGAATATGCTACTTTGGGATGACGTAGTGAGACATCGAGGGACGCGATTGGAGTATCCGGCGTGGTTGTGCGCATGTGTGGGCGCTCGCGCAGGGGGAGAATCAGGCAGTTATGTGTTCTGTCCAGTTGACGCTGTAGTGCGTGTGTGGCTTTCCCATTGCAAAATTCTACGATTGAAGAGCAGCGAGATGTCTGACTAAAGTCTGATGAAGCGTGAAGTCTGATAACAGCTCGCTGCTCCTGAATCGTCGAATTTTGATATGGGAAGGCCATGATGTGCTCACATGCACTGCCGCGTCAATTGGACGGACAATATAACTGCCTGCTTCTCCCACTCCTTCATGGGCGGCGCCCAAACGCGCGCACAACCCCACCGGATACTTCAATCACGTCTCTCGATGTCTCACTACGTTATCCTAAAGCGGCATATTCAAATTTCAACCGGTTTGCTCGACGTTTCGTAACTTTTCAGTCGGACATCTCTAGTGCATTAAAGAAGTTGCCATTATCATTCCAAAGCAAGACTACGAGATACGCAGAAGCGTCTGCTGTATCTTTAAGGCTTTTCTTCTAGATTTGGAATTGCAATTAACGTCTTTCTAGGCATCCATTTTGCTCTATCTATGTAGGCGTCAACACTTTTATTCCGTAGAACGCTAATCTCTAAGAAAAATTCGTCTATTGCTTTAAACATTTCAGTGCCAATTGTGGTATTATTTAAAAGTTTACAGAACTGTATTCTCTATGTAATAGAGTCCATCTATGAATATCGTAAAAGTACCATTATTATTACAAAACAGGTGAAAACGGTTAATTCATGGACTCGAAAAGTAAATTTATTTTATTTTATACACGAAGTGAAAGCAACTTTCACACGCACTAATAAATACCTGATTCCTCGTGAAATTGTATATTTTTAAAGTACTATTACTATTACTACTAGTACTATATTAGTATTGTTACTTCTTCAATCATTTTCCTGTTTTTTAGCGCCCGATATGCTATGTATTTCGGGCAACAATTAAAATATCGTCCCTAAAAACATTCCGTTACATAAGCCAGCCGTAAGACAAAGCAGATGTATCATTGTACGGTTAAATACTGATAATCGCTATTGCAATTTTTTTAACTTCTAAGCATCGCACATTTTAAATTTTTACACCGTCGTATAGGTGGATAAAAGTACTTTTAACTGCAATTTGTTTGAAAACTGCATCTCAATTTTTTTCAGATTTTTTTTTTTTTTTTTTTTTCTGTTTTTACTCCTATTTCTGTAACGGTGGCAAATGAAGTACATCTTTTCTTTAGAAGGTAAAAGAAAACAGTAGATTGTTATATTTTTTCGTTGCTTCTTTTCATAATAATTGAAAAAAATTGTAATTAAAATACGTGCTATTTTGAAATAAATGTAATGAATGATTTATGATATAAATGAATGATTTCTGATAAAACATAGAGCTGTTATAAACTATATATAATTTTAAGTATCCACATTAATGTTACAAACAAATGAAGGATCTAATCAATAGATGATTTTTTGTCGAGTTTAGAAACATCGCTTTTTGCTGGGTTTGTGAAATATTCCACGATAGTGACGCCATGTGTCAACTTTTCTATAGATGTTGTTTAAGACTGGAATTCTTCAGAGAATGCAAATGACGTCATTTTATAACAAATAAAAGTGTGTATATTAAGTCTTAAAACTGAAATAAGTTTTGTAGAAGTGCGTTATTTTCACTCTAGTGACTTTCAAATTCTTCACAGGTGGAAATGCACTTTTGAAAATAACGCAATTGAAATCACACACTGATAAAACGCAAAGTTTTAAAAAATTTAGAATATCTTTGTAGAAGAACAGTGATCTTTGCATTAAAACAATATTTCTTTGACAGTTAGGCTAACCAATGTAATATGCACTTTTTATTGTAACTAATTTGGTAGGTTACTATAAACTAGAAGGCTGTGCCCATTGGCGCTGGTCGATATTTCCAAATAAACTTTGGATTAAATGAAATGGTGAATTTGAACTTGTATTTTAAACAATATGGACTTTCAGCTGCAAATATCCTTCCGCATTGATGGAAACGATGCGAACGACATTACGATATTATATTATCTTATGCTTTGAACAAAATTTAGCTATTAAGAAGCAATTATTTTAGTTGATTATTGACAATGATCTTTTGGTAGGGTAATGAGACCGTTATGACAACAGGAATTAAAATGTTCTCTGACCTGACACTACTAAATTAAAGAGCATTACAATGATTTGCAGAGATTGACAATTGAGCATGAATAATATTTCAGTGGTTTATTTTCCTTTGTTAGGTTCTTGAACTCCTGGCATCTCAGTTCACGCATTATGTGGTTCTGGTAGCTTAAATAAAACCTCACTGAATGTTGCGCTATATTTCATATTTAAAAGAAATATGAAACATAAAAATGCATGTTTTTAAAGCTGAATTGTTTGAATAAAATTAAAACGACATTGTTTTTATTGCTTTTTCATTTTGAGACTAGTTGCAATCATGCAACGGTTAACCATGAAAAAAAATCTATGACTCAATCTTGTAGAAAAATAAACTCTTGCATCTAATTAAATACTTCTAATCATTCGTAATCGACTCCATTGTGATTTATTAATTCTATGAGATCGTCTTGGTTCCACTGGTGGCGGAGACTGTTTCTTCATAATATTTGAATTTTCTTGAGATGTTTCTTCACTCACTTTTTCTTCCTCATTCTCTATTTGTTTTGGTTGAATTACTGTAATTTCTTAATCGGAAGTTGTGTCTTTAATGAATCTGACTGTTTTATTCATCAATTATATTATGGTCAGATATTAAAATTCGATATCCTTTAGTTCTGTAATCATAGCCAATCATAATTCCTTCGACAGACTTCTCGTCTAATTTTCCTCTTTTACTTTTATGAATGTGTGCGAATGGTTTAGAACCAAAAACTCCGATGTTAGATAAGTGTGGTTTCCGGCCATTCCTTAAGATGTTTTATTTTTGGCTTTAGTGGGCAATCGTTTCTGCAAATAATTTGCTCTCATTATGACTTCTGTCCAATATCTGTGAGGCAGGTTGGCTTCAGACAGGGGTCATCTTGTCATCACCATTAAACTTCTATTATACCTTTACGCAACTCCCTTTTGTTGTGGCGAATGTGGCACTGTGAACTGGTGTACAATTCCATGATTTTGCATGAATTCTTCCATTACAGTGCTTATATATTCCCCTCCATTACCGCTTCTTAATGTTTTTAGCATCTTATAAAATTTATTCTCAGTCACTGCGACGTATTCTTTTAATTTTGAGTAAACTTCTTTTTGTTTGTTATTAGATAAATCATAATGAAATGTGAGAAGTCGTCTCTTGACGACTCATTGTGTCATTGTGGCCTCACAGTCATTGTGGCCTCACATAGGCCACAATGGACAAGCTCAAGTGGATTCTTTAGGATAAGGAAATTCTGAAAAATTATTTTTAATACAATTTTTGAAATTATTAACTATTTCGCAGTTATCAATTTCGATACCATCAGCAAGATTTTCTCTCACAAGTTGCTTAATAGCAGCTGAATTTCGGTGCCCAAGGCGTTTGTCCCATAAATTAATCCAGTTTACATTTTTGCAATTGAAAGAGAATGTTTAGTTTTTGCTTTTCTCTGTATATTCATTTTGTGTTACCTTATAAAGACTATTATTACTTGAAACTGCTTCTAAGTACGTAATTTCATTCTTTGTAACGAAGCATTTGTTTTCGTTAAATATTACTGTAAATCCATTTTTCAGTAAATCTTTTTACCGATATTAAATTACATTATAATTCGGGCAAGAAATATACATTCATTAGATTAACATCATGTTAGTTTCGTCAGACAATTATGTTGGAATGTGAACGTTACAGATTCCTTGAGAAAATAAACTTTTCCCATTTGCAATAATCATTTTCACAGGTTCCGCGTTCGAATTAAAATTCGTAAATATATTTATGTCATTAGCGAGATGTTGCGTTGCACCGCTGCCGACATGGAAATTTTTAAAATCTTTCTTTAAATTACAGTTTAGTTTTAAAGTGTACTATTCAATATTTTTGTTCTGATTATTCAACGCAGAATTAGATTCTCGATTCATTTGATTATTTTTTCTTATCGGATTTTTATCGCGAGCCGTATACTGTGTTTTTATTTCTGTTATTTTCCTCCCGTTTACGGCTAGATTGTCTGCAATCTAGAATTGGAATTAGAATTGGAATTTTGTCCGATGCTTTGCATGCAGACTGAGGTTTTATTCTGATTTATGTTTTTATCATTCGTTGTCATGGAGATAAAATTGGATCTTTTGAGGTCAACATTTTGTTTCCTATTATTTTTATTTTTTAATAGAGAATAAGATTTATTCCAATTGCGATTTTGAAAAGTTTAATGTTCAGGTGATAGCAGTCGTTTCGGCTGTGGTTTTATTTCTTGATATACGCGCAAAACCTGTCCTTTTTAGGTTGGTTTTGTTTAAAAAATTTTGTTTTAAAAACTTGCGAAACTCCATGAAACTCCAGTATTCATTTCTATTCTTCGATTGCATTTGTCTGTCAACTTATTTTTTTATTAATTGGGAATTTAGCTCTTTCCGACCTCGCCTCCAGGGCATTCATTATGTTTCCATAAGATATAGGAACTGAGACCAAAGGCAACGCAGCTATGTAATAATCTGTTATTTCCTTGCTAACGGTTTTTAACTTATCTATTAATTCCAGCATTTGAGAGATATGTTCATTCATGTTACCATCTTCTGACATCTTTGTACGTACAATTTTTGCATTAAAAAAAGCCTACTAGATAAATTCGTTCGGGAATAGCTTTAAGCTTATTCCATGTCGCTTTTGCCATGGTTTCATATTTGACGTTAATAATTTGGAAGTCTTCTATGCATAAATTAATTAAGGCTCTTTTTTGTCTGTCGCGTTTTAAATATATATCGTCCGGATTTTCTGGAAATTCATCATCAATTACATCATATAAATCCCCTTTTATAAAAATATTTGCATTTTAAATTTACAAATGGAATATTTATCAGTACTCAGTTTCGTGTATTATTATCTTTCAAAGATGTCATTTTGTTTACAGTTAATAAAATTTCATTCGTTTTTTTTTATTACTTTACAACTGCTAATAAATGTTCAAAGTTTTATTTTATTTAAAACAATTTAATCAGTATTCATAATATGTAAGCATTTCAGTCTCATGATCTGTAAATAATTAATGATCTTTCGCCCATTACAAACTGTAATAAAGATAGGATAGGCTTTCCTTGTATTCTGCTTATTCAAATAAACGAAGATCTTACTTCTTACTTCTCTCAGCAGCACAGGCTAGCTTGTAGTAGATAAAAACATGACCACTAAAGAAATAGTCCAGCTTAAAATTTAAATAATATATATGTTGACAACTTGACAGGAATATTTAGACATTGAAGATAAACCGTATACTACCAGTAGACATCACTTACACACAATGACAATCCACAGAAAAGCATCGAAGAATGCACAAATCAAAAAACTATTTCCATAGAAACATGTTAGCCATCTAGAGACAAAAAAAGGAAAGAGATGTGCGATTTGCTAGATTACAGAATAAAATAAAAGGAGTATTTGTAACAAATTGCTTTGGACAGGAAACAATAATTGCTTTGTTATATAAATATGGCAGAAAGTTCTAAAATTAGGTGAACACGACAATAAATGAGTAACCTTTTTTAAAAGGTTCTGCGCAGTAGATTCCAATGGAACTATCACTGTGAGTTAGATAATTTTACAGGGAAGGTTTTAGTATATAACACAAATCTTTCTACGTTGTGTTGTTGTAAAATTATGGGAGAAGATTCTATAATCAGGCGAAAACGATTATGATAGATAAGCCATTTTAAAAGGTACTAGCAGGCGCAATCTTAATTTTTCAGGGATGATTTTAGTTTAATATATATATATATTCTGCTACGTTCTTTATTAAATCCTACTGTAAATTATCAACTAGATATATTTCGTTTGATTCAGGTTCGTTTGGAGAACTGGCGTAACGGGCGAAAGCTGCATTTAAGATCTGCATTTAAGCAACATTTAAGATCTTCACTAGAGTGTGAACAATATGTTGAATGGAAGTATTACACTGATAGAAAAATATACCGCCTTCATCTAGAAGGAATAGATAGTCAATTTCTAAATCCCTAAACTAATATATAGATTTCGGAGTTATTCGAATAAGGTTAAACAATTAAACTGAATAGACGAAATGATCGAGAATTTCTAGTCTATAATTTTTCTAGGTGATGAAACGATGCATTAAATTTTGAATCGTTTGAATAGCGAGAAATTATCATTTGATTTCCAGAATTAATTCATAAATAGAAATATAGCTACTGAAACTCATTTTTTGTGTTCGCATTTATTTGCAGAGATTTTTAAATAAGTTTCCTCACGATAATATAGGAAAACACCTTTAAATTTAATAGGGTTAACTAGAACTCTCTAGCAAAGGGAACTGGAATTTATAAGGATGACATGGAACAATTTTTTTCTAGAGCCGCAATTTATTTTCTAGATGCTAGTGGCAGAATGTGTTTTCAGTGTAAGCCGGGAGAGTCTCTCCGTCCAGAAAGAAAAAAGAAATTGTGAAAAAAAAATCTTTGAGAAGAAAACATTTTTTGAGGCTCTAGTACCTTCTCTCCAGAAAAAAGCCATGACAATTTCCCGAGCAAAACAACTGCAACAATTAAGAGCGCGATCAGAAAACACCCACTAAAGATTTAGCACTTCAATTTCAACACAGATAAAAAAAATATTTTAGTGAGCTACACCAAATCCTTTATTTACTTCAAGCGCTCTAAATGTACCTGTAACTTGAATGAACTTTTAAATTACTGCATAAATACATCTTTCATCACAATGCACTTACCATCAGTCAAAGTCAGGTTTAATTGTTCTCCATGTAGCCCTTCTTCTGTGAAAAAAATTGAGAGACATCTGTATGGAAATCCATTTCTAGGAACTAGTATGGTGCGTAAGGTACCCCTGTAAAAATGGAATATGATTCAAAATACAAAGAACTAGTTAATGTGCAGATCAGGAGCCTCGACGTCAGATCTGCAGTTCATTGTTTTTAATAGACTTTCTATAATGTTTAGTATCCTACAAACCACAATTTAAAGTCTTTAAAATATATAAATAATTATAGGAACATAAAATATATCGAAGGTTTCCGAAATTAGAAGTGTTAAATTAAATACTCTGTTATAAAATAATATTCAGATACTCTGATTAACTACTTATTTTGTTATTTTATTAGATAAAAAAGCACGTTTCTTCAGCGTGGCATGACCCCCCCTAACCCACGTGATATCAGAAAATTTATATTCGTCATTTCCTACTGATAGAGTGAATGGTTGCAGATCTTAGATTTCCTTTTACACTGTGAGTTTATAAGTAGTAGGGGATCAAACCCAGGCTTCCCGGGTTACAGAGTATAGGTGAAAACAAGTTTTTTTTTATTGAAAAATCTTATAAAATTTTTAAATGCAGAATATTTTTTTGGTTGCCAACGAACACGAAAAAAATATTTTTATTCGAACAATATCAATTATGCTATCAAATAATGTTTTGAATTTATCAAAAATGATATTTTACGCATAAAGGTTATTAGCCCAAAATTTTGCTACTTGTTTCTACCCTTTTTTTATTCAGATCATTTCAGTGCTTTAAGTGCGTAGTTAAACTATATGTATGTTAAATTCATATTTTATTTATTTATTAACAGAGGACGTTTTAATTTTTTTATGGAATATTAGACGTATGAAAATGCTGGACTTTTTACATTGTTTTAAGGTCAAAGAGATCTTTTATATTCGAACTCCACGCGATAGAGATAAATTTAATAATATTTCATGCTTGAAAATTATTTTTAAGACCATAGACAATCAGTAAGCTGAGATGCAGTTTGCAAATAAATCTCATTTCAAAGGTTCTTTTTTTTTGGCAGTGTAAAAGTTTAAACTGTTCGATCGTATACATATATACCTTAAATCTTGTGTGGGTAAAATATATAATGTGAACATTAAAAAGGTGCACAATCTTATTTAAAAGGCGACTAATGTAATGAAAAAGATATTACAAGTTTAAAATATACATTTTAGTTAAAACTTCTTAGTACTTTCAAGCCTACCAGGCTCATCATCAGAGAATATCTTACTAACTAAATGTTGTTTATTTATACAAATACGTCACTTTGTTTTGAAAATGAGACAGACAATAATTACTAGAGTTGAAAGTAGAAGTCGCAGTAGCAGCTTTCCTGGATTGGATTTAATTAGAGGAAACATATATTATTATTATTAATAATTGTAGTTCCATTTATTTTATGACATCACTTTGTTTCTCATACGTCACTTTCCATGGGTAGAAGAAAATATTTAACTTCTGTACTTTAAATTTTTATTACGTCACTTTTCTCAGGTTTTCAGGATTTATTTTCAGGATATTGAACCACAAACTGGGGATATTGTACGACAGGGATATTGTACGTCGCACAGTGGGGCAAAATCCCGAAAAGCTGGCCAAAATTTGAAAAAGTTATTTAAATGTCACGAAATTTCGTACACAGGTGTTTTTCAGGATGCTGATCTCGATTCTAAAATTAATATTACAAAATACAAAATGATCCAATAATCCGGACTTAAAATTAAAATGCTTTGAAAGTTATTCCATTTCTATGAAATTTCGTATACAGGTATTTTTGAGGATGCTAAGTACGATTTAAAAATTAAATTTTAAAAAAATGACGAATTAAAAATAAAAACAATTAGATTTAAATAAAATATTTCGAGTTTCGAAATTAAAAAGGTTCGAGACTAAACGTTACAAGGTGTTTTGAAGGAACTAACATGTTTTTAATCGAAATTAAACGATGAATATTTATTTATAAAATACAAGTACATTAATGAAAAATAAAATACTACAATGTTTAATTTCTATATATTATTAAAATAAAACGAAAGGATATTTTAAAATTCATCTTCTGAATCATCTGTAGTATACTAAGTAGACTCTTCACAAGGGGAGGTGTCGAAATATTTTACAGGTGTTTTTCAGGATGCTGATCTCGATTCTAAAATTAATATTGCAAAATACAAAATGATCCAATAATCCGGACTTAAAATTAAAATGCTTTGAAAGTTCTTCCATTTCTATGAAATTTCGTATACAGGTACTTTTGAGGATGCTAAGTACGATTTAAAAATTAAATTTAAAAAAATTGGCGAATTAAAAATAAAAACAATTAGATTTACATAAAATATTTCGAGTTTCGAAATTAAAAAGGTTCGAGACTAAACGTTACAAGGTGTTTTGAAGGAACTAACATGTTTTTAATCGAAATTAAACGATGAATATTTATTTATAAAATACAATTAAGAACATTAATGAAAAATAAAATACTACAATGTTTAATTTCTATATATTATTAAAATAAAACGAAAGGATATTTTAAAATTCATCTTCTGAATCATCTGTAGTATACTAAGTAGACTCTTCACAAGGGAAGGTTTCGAAATATTTTACAGGTGTTTTTCAGGATGCTGATCTCGATTCTAAAATTAATATTGCAAAATACAAAATGATCCAATAATCCGGACTTAAAATTAAAATGCTTTGAAAGTTATTCCATTTCTATGAAATTTCGTATACAGGTACTTTTGAGGATGCTAAGTACGATTTAAAAATTAAATTTAAAAAAATTGGCGAATTAAAAATAAAAACAATTAGATTTACATAAAATATTTCGAGTTTCGAAATTAAAAAGGTTCGAGACTAAACGTTACAAGGTGTTTTGAAGGAACTGACATGTTTTTAATCGAAATTAAACGATGAATATTTATTTATAAAATACAATTAAGAACATTAATGAAAAATAAAATACTACAATGTTTAATTTCTATATATTATTAAAATAAAACGAAAGGATATTTTAAAATTCATCTTCTGAATCATCTGTAATATACTAAGTAGACTCTTCACAAGGGGAGGTGTCGAAATATTTTACAGGTGTTTTTCAGGATGCTGATCTCGATTCCAAAATTAATATTGCAAAATACAAAATGATCCAATAATCCGGACTTAAAATTAAAATGCTTTGAAAGTTATTCCGTTTCTATGAAATTTCGTATACAGGTACTTTTGAGGATGCTAAGTACGATTTAAAAATTAAATTAAAAAAATGGCGAATTAAAAATAAAAACAATTAGATTTAAATAAAATATTTCGAGTTTCGAAATTAAAAAGGTTCGAGACTAAACGTTACAAGGTGTTTTGAAGGAACTAACATGTTTTTAATCGAAATTAAACGATGAATATTTATTTATAAAATACAATTAAGTACATTAATGAAAAATAAAATACTGCAATGTTTAATTTCTATATATTATTAAAATAAAACGAAAGGATATTTTAAAATTCAACTTCTGAATCATCTGTAGTATACTAAGTAGACTCTTCACAAGGGGAGGTGTCGAAATATTTTACAGGTGTTTTTCAGGATGCTGATCTCGATTCTAAAATTAATATTGCAAAATACAAAATGATCCAATAATCCGGACTTAAAATTAAAATGCTTTGAAAGTTATTCCATTTCTATGAAATTTCGTATACAGGTACTTTTGAGGATGCTAAGTACGATTTAAAAATTAATTTTTTTAAAAATGGCGAATTAAAAATAAAAACAATTAGATTTAAATAAAATATTTCGAGTTTCGAAATTAAAAAGGTTCGAGACTAAACGTTACAAGGTGTTTTGAAGGAACTAACATGTTTTTAATCGAAATTCAACGATGAATATTTATTTATAAAATACAATTAAGTACATTAATGAAAAATAAAATACTGCAATGTTTAATTTCTATATATTATTAAAATAAAACGAAAGGATATTTTAAAATTCAACTTCTGAATCATCTGTAGTATACTAAGTAGACTCTTCACAAGGGGAGGTGTCGAAATATTTTACAGGTGTTTTTCAGGATGCTGATCTCGATTCTAAAATTAATATTGCAAAATACAAAATGATCCAATAACCCGGACTTAAAATTAAAATGCTTTGAAAGTTATTCCATTTCTATGAAATTTCATATACAGGTACTTTTGAGGATGCTAAGTACGATTTAAAAATTAAATTTTTAAAAAATGGCGAATTAAAAATAAAAACAATTAGATTTAAATAAAATATTTCGAGTTTCGAAATTAAAAAGGTTCGAGACTAAACGTTACATGGTGTTTTGAAGGAACTAACATGTTTTTAATCGAAAATAAACGATGAATATTTATTTATAAAATACAATTAAGTACATTAATGAAAAATAAAATACTGCAATGTTTAATTTCTATATATTATTAAAATAAAACGAAAGGATATTTTAAAATTCAACTTATGAATCATCTGTAGTATACTAAGTAGACTCTTCACAAGGGGAGGTGTCGAAATATTTTACAGGTGTTTTTCAGGATGCTGATCTCGATTCTAAAATTAATATTGCAAAATACAAAATGATCCAATAATCCGGACTTAAAATTAAAATGCTTTGAAAGTTATTCCATTTCTATGAAATTTCGTATACAGGTACTTTTGAGGATGCTAAGTACGATTTAAAAATTAAATTTTTAAAAAATGGCGAATTAAAAATAAAAACAATTAGATTTAAATAAAATATTTCGAGTTTCGAAATTAAAAAGGTTCAAGACTAAACGTTAAAAGGTGTTTTGAAGGAACTAACATGTTTTTAATCGAAATTAAACGATGAATATTTATTTATAAAATACAATTAAGTACATTAATGAAAAATAAAATACTGCAATGTTTAATTTCTATATATTATTAAAATAAAACGAAAGGATATTTTAAAATTCAACTTCTGAATCATCTGTAGTATACTAAGTAGACTCTTCACAAGGGGAGGTGTCGAAATATTTTACAGGTGTTTTTCAGGATGCTGATCTCGATTCTAAAATTAATATTGCAAAATACAAAATGATCCAATAATCCGGACTTAAAATTAAAATGCTTTGAAAGTTATTCCATTTCTATGAAATTTCGTATACAGGTACTTTTGAGGATGCTAAGTACGATTTAAAAATTAAATTTTTAAAAAATGGCGAATTAAAAATAAAAACAATTAGATTTAAATAAAATATTTCGAGTTTCGAAATTAAAAAGGTTCGAGACTAAACGTTACAAGGTGTTTTGAAGGAACTAACATGTTTTTAATCGAAATTAAACGATGAATATTTATTTATAAAATACAATTAAGTACATTAATGAAAAATAAAATACTACAATGTTTAATTTCTATATATTTTTTAAATAAAACGAAAGGATATTTTAAAATTCAACTTCTGAATCATCTGTAGTATACTAAGTAGACTCTTCACAAGGGGAGGTGTCGAAATATTTTACAGGTGTTTTTCAGGATGCTGATCTCGATTCTAAAATTAATATTGCAAAATACAAAATGATCCAATAATCCGGACTTAAAATTAAAATGCTTTGAAAGTTATTCCATTTCTATGAAATTTCGTATACAGGTACTTTTGAGGATGCTAAGTACGATTTAAAAATTAAATTAAAAAAAATGGCGAATTAAAAATAAAAACAATTAGATTTAAATAAAATATTTCGAGTTTCGAAATTAAAAAGGTTCGAGACTAAACGTTACAAGGTGTTTTGAAGGAACTAACACGTTTTTAATCGAAATTAAACGATGAATATTTATTTATAAATACAATTAAGTACATTAATGAAAAATAAAATACTACAATGTTTAATTTCTATATATTATTAAAATAAAACGAAAGGATATTTTAAAATTCAACTTCTGAATCATCTGTGGTATACTAAGTAGACTCTTCACAAGGGGAGGTGTCGAAATATTTTACAGGTGTTTTTCAGGATGCTGATCTCGATTCTAAAATTAATATTGCAAAATACAAAATGATCCAATAATCCGGACTTAAAATTAAAATGCTTTGAAAGTTATTCCATTTCTATGAAATTTCGTATACAGGTACTTTTGAGGATGCTAAGTACGATTTAAAAATTAAATTTTAAAAAAATGGCGAATTAAAAATAAAAACAATTAGATTTAAATAAAATATTTCGAGTTTCGAAATTAAAAATGTTCGAGACTAAACGTTACAAGGTGTTTTGAAGGAACTAACATGTTTTTAATCGAAATTAAACGATGAATATTTATTTATAAAATAGAATTAAGTACATTAATGAAAAATAAAATACTACAATGTTTAATTTCTATATATATTTAAAATAAAACGAAAGGATATTTTAAAATTCATCTTCTGAATCATCTGTAGTATACTAAGTAGACTCTTCACAAGGGGAGGTGTCGAAATATTTTACAGAAGTTTCTGTGCCTCTAGGTGCAAGGATATTAGTTTCTTCGATGGTAATTTACGTAATCTTGAAATGAAGGGATCTGATAACATTAAAAACCGCAAAAAAGTCTTCCATTGTTTACGTCCTATTGCATTTTAGGGATACCTTTCGATATCTTTTGATCAATTTGTTGCACGATTCTTGAGCGTCTCCCGACATTTGCCCAACAGGCAATAATGAGGAAGCTATTATTTTTGTGCTATGAATAAGTAGTTTGTGCACTGAAGTTGGCATATAGAACTAGGAATACAATTTGACGAATTTACAAGTTCTTTGTGAGCAATAATACACGAAATTGGTCAAATGAATGTGAAGAAATTACTTGTAGTATGACGTGGAATTGTTTGATCAAATCTTCGTCTACGCTCCTTATGGAAGCAGAAATAGTTGCGTTTTCAAAAAAATCGACGAGCTGTGTTGTAATCATTTGTGCTTCCAAATCCGAAGCTTTGATTTATCGACCAGAAGTCCTAATTGTAAACGAAATCTTTTTTGTAAATTTTATTTTGCAATTTAAATTTTTTTCTTCTCGTCAGGAGTGCACACTTGTCATTCCTTTATATCCCGTTTGTATTCCAAATGATCACTAATGCTACACTCCAAAGATCTTATACAGGCATGTGACTTGGATATCCCGAATTGTAAATTATTTTCATTCACTTTTAGTGTGAAAATGTCATCAAGATTATTAAACTGGTTTGAAGTTGCCTGATATAGGTATCAACATTGAGTTGACAAATTACTAGTAATGACAATAAAAATTTTACAATCAATCATCGTTAAAGCTAGTTTGTAATTAACGCTTACTTATTTTCTATCAATGATTGTTTTAAAAGGAATAAGTTTACTCGCTTTATCTGTAATATAATCCATTTCACTGACAGTAGCTTCCGTATTTTCGTGAAAAAAAAAAAAATGAATTCTGACGAGCTTAAGAAATCGGGGAGATGAAGATCTCGAATTTTTAGAGATAACGATTTCTGAATTTTTCGCAACACTTAAGTTCTAGTGGCACAAGAGAAGTGAAAAAGCTATTTGAACCTAATTTCTACCATCATTAACGCTAAATTTTTGTTTAACCCCTTAATTCTCGCTCCCGTCATATTCACTCACAGGCTGTGTCTTTTACTCAGATTGTTTGATTCCCACCAGTTTTATAAAATAGATAAATTGGCTATATTTTAGTATCGTTTTACTTGTCATTGATTAACATGAATATTTCTTTTTCATAAAAGTGGTGCCAATAAGCAATTTGAATTTTTAAACCGTAATTTAATTCGAGCGTTAAGGGGTTAAAAGTACTTTGACCAGGTGTACTTCACATCCCCATACTTAAAAATAAAATTCAGATTGCCAATGTTCTCGGAAGTCAGATTCTTAATAATTTCCGTTTGCATTAATAAAATATGTGCTGCAGTATGATCTGGCAGAGATTGCGATTGACAAGATAATTCTTCTAATTACGATAGAATACACAAAATTATTAGCTATAAAGATAAGAAAATGTATTTCTATATTATCGATGATAGAGAATTCTTTTCATCTTTTTGTTACTAATCTTGCTTATCAAATTTCTTTATGCTTATGATTATACTTATACTTATACTTACTTATTTACTTTATACTTACTTATACTTATACTTATACTTATTTGCAATATAATAAATAATAATCTATCAAAAAACTGAATAATCTAAAAATTTCAAAAATGTTTGCCAACTAAATTACTGTGAAAAGTAATAAATGTCATAGCTTTTGAAGCGACTAAAAAAAGGATATTTTTACCTGTGGTTGCAAAAACCTGCACGAAATGCAGAATGTCAGTTTTTGGCAGCTAATTTTTTATGATTCATTAGATAATAGGTCAGGCTATTGTTTCCATTACATGTCGTTGCGGAACACCGTGGAACTTATAAACTTTTTGATGTTTGAAAGCAAAAAAATAATATATTTAAAAAAAAATTATCAAAAATAAACATGAAATTATTAAATTTTATGTACTTAATATAATTTTTGTAACATGGGCAAAAAAAGTACACACTATCATCGTGAGAATCCATTTTAAAGCATTAAAATAGGATGACATAACTGCCAACTTGTACGGATTTTTCATACCACTAAAATTTAGTAGAATTTTTTAAATTATTTAAACGTTAAAATTTCTTGAATTTCCGTGATTCAATTAGGTAAAATTTACTATTAAATTTTAGTGGTATGAAAAATCCGTACAAGTTGGCAGCTATGGGATGATATGGAAAAATGTAGCACGTGTTTAGAAGAACCTTTGTTTTGCTCTTTTTGTTCGTCTCAGATGATAATCCCTTAAGTGTCACTTTTGAAATGATACAGGTTGCCAAAACAAAACGAAAACCTTTTAATAAATATAGATTCTGGCCCTCCAAACATTATTCTAGCCATCTGTATAGTCAAAATTTCCTAAATAGTATCTTTATTTTTCGACTTTTGGCCAATGTTTTGGGATTTTGCCCCACTGTGGCGCCGTTACATACTTGATTGCTTTTACACAGGACTTCTATTGATTATCTTATAGTGGATGCGTAATAATTGGATGTTGGGAATATGATTTTTGCCTGATCAAAATCTATTGCGATATTGTGATTGAAACTTAAACGAGAGAGAGCAAAAATCAGGCAAAAATTATATTCTCAACATCCCATTATTACGCATCCACTATAAGAGAATCATAGAAATCCTATGCAAAAGCAATCAAGTATGTAACGACGCCCTATCGTACAATATTCCCAGTTTGTCTTTCAATATCCTGAAAATAAATCCTGAAAACATGACAAAAGTGACGTAATAAAAATTTAAAGTACAGAAGTTAAATATTTTCTTCTGCCCATGGAACGTGACGTATTAGAAACAAAGCTATGTCATAAAATAAATGGAAATACAATTAATAATAATAATAATATATATTTCCTCTAATTAAATTCAATCCAGGAAAGCTGCTACTGCTACTTCTATTTTCAACTCTAGTAATTATTGGCTCTCTCATTTTCAAAACAAAGTGACGTCGTTGTATAAATAAACAACATTTAGTTATTAAGATATTCTCTGACGATGAGCCTGGAAGTCTTGAAAGTACTAAGAAGTTTTAAATAAAATGTATATTTTAAACTTGTAACATCCTTTTCATTACTTTAGTCGCCTTTTAAGTAAGATTGTGGACCTTTTTAATGTTCACATTATATATTTTATGTTCAATCAAGGAGAAGAATTGCGTTTCGTCTTATGATACTATTCTCGTGTGGGTTTTTTTTATATTATTCCTTTATTTATTTATAGAATAAGTTCTAATCTCGTTATGTAAAGTTAGTCCGAGATAAATGCTGAACAATTTTTATTGCTTTATTTGCCAAATGTTTATTATTATGCATTAGAGGCCGCATTTCACAGAGATAAATTACAAAAAGGTTATGCTTGAAAATTATTTTTAAAGCCATAGACAATCAGTAAACTGAGATGCAGTTTGCAAATAAATCTCATTTCAAAGTTTTTTTTTATTATTATTTGGCGGTGTAAAAATACAAATTGTTCGATTACATATACGTTAAATTGATGTTATTTTTATATTATATTTATTTATTGAATAAGTTTTAATTTCGTTATGTAAAATTAGTCAGAAATAAATGCTGAACAATTTTTATTGCTTTACTAGCAGAACTACCCGGCTTCGCCCGTGTCAATTATAAGAAGCCTTCCAGGTAAAATAAATTAAAACAAACTAATACGGCAATTACAATAACTGAAATTTGTGCATTCCCATCCACAAATCGTTATAAAGACAATAAAAGTCCTTCCGGCCAGTGCCGGGAGGAAGAGGTAGCTTTCATATTCCTTATTTTAAAAAAGCCAACTTATATTATTCAAACACACGAAGCTCAATTTAGTGGAAACCGAATATAGGAGATTCAATACTAATTTTTATCAATAGTAAATCATTATGAATGAGAATTTCGCGAAATTAGTCAGCTTTATCCAAGCTGCTTTTATTTAAAGTAACTTATATTTGGCTGCCAAATTCGGCGATTTCTTAAAGTGCCTGCCATTTTAAGACAACATGGTGGATGAGGCTAACCAGTGAACTTGGTCGAGACCTTGGTAATTGCTTTGCACATGCTCACTCACATCGGAATCGGTTGATATATAAGAGTGCTGTCGCAGGCAAAAAATCAGATTTTTCAAAATGTCACCCACATTAGAAATTGAAACTGCTATATCTGAGCCATTTTTTAAGATAAAGACAAACAAAAAATGCTCCTGAATCCTTATATCAAGGTCAAATACTTAAGAAAGAAACCTTTTTCAATTTCTAATTTTTTTGCACCTCACTTTCAATAATTTTTTTTTTAATTTGATGGCCGCCATTTTGAAACAAGATGGCTGATGAAGCTGGCCAGCGAACTTGGTCGAGATATTGATGTATACTATCCACATGCCTTCTTACATCGAAAGAGGCGAATACGTGTGTTATCGCGTGACAAATACAAGATCGTTTCAAAGTGTTAGCCATGCTCGAAATTCAAAGTGCTATAATTCAACCATTTTTTAAGATATAAACAAAAGAACAAATTTTCAGAAACAAAAACTGCTCCAGAATCTTTGTATCAAGGCCAAACACATAAAAAAAATCTTTTTCATTTTCCAATTTTTTAATACCTTAAATTAATTTTTTTTTAAATGGCAACAATTTTGAAACAAGATGGCGAATGAAGCTGGCCAACGAATTCGGTCGTGACATTGGTATATACTATGTACAGAGACAGACCAAGTTACATCCAAATCGATTCATAAATACGCCTGTTATCGCGTGACAAAAATCTGGTCGTTTTAAAATGTCAGCCACAATAGAAATTCAAAATGCTATAACTCAACCATTTTTTTTAGATATAGACAACAACAAAACCTGTTCCGAATCTTTGTATTAAGGTAAAACACATACGAAAAAAATCTTTTTCATTTTCTAATTTTTTGGTATCTCATTTTAAATTTTTTAATTTTTAAATTTTTTTAAATGGCCGCCATCTTGAAACTAGATGGCGGGTGAAACTGGCCAACGAACTCGGTCGAGATATTTGTATGTACTATGTACACGCCAAGGTACATCCAGATCGGTTCATAAATACGCCTGTTATCACGTGACAAAAATCAGGACGTTTCAAAATGTCAGCCACGCTAGAAATTCAAAATGCTATAACTCAGCCAATTTTTAAGATATAGACGAAACAAAAACTGCTCCCGAATCTTTTTATCAAGGTCAAACACATAAGGAAAAAGTATTTTTTCAATTTTCAGTTTTTTGGTACCACATTTCAAATTAAAATTTTTCTTAAAAATTTAAATGACCGGCATTTTTAAACAAGATGGCGGATGAAGCTAGCCAACGAACTCGGTCGAGACATTGGTATGTACTATGTATAAACGAAGTTACATCCAAATCGGTTCATAAATACGCCTTTTATCGCGTGACAAAATTCAGGACGTTTCAAAATGTCAGTCATGCTAGAAATTCAAAATGCTATAACTCAGCCATTTTTTAAGATATAGACGAAACAAAAACTGCTCCGAAGTCTTTGTATAAAGGTCAAATACATAAGAAAAAATATTTTTCCATTTTCAATATTTTGGTACCACATTTCAAATTTTAAAATTTAAAAAAAAATTAAATGGCCGCCATTTTGAAACAAAATGGCGGATGAAGCTGGCCAACGAACTCGGTCGAGACATTGGTATGTACTGTGTACACACTGAATTACATCCAAATCGGTTCATAAATATGAGAGTTACAGTATGACAAAGTTCAGATATATATATATATATCAATTTTGAACGGAGGGTGGTTTCGGGGTCTGGGGGTCATGATAGATGAAAATATACCAAAGTTTTTTGAAATTGCTTTCCTCCGAACGTCTGCAATAGGTAGCTTTTTGTAATGAAAGCTACCTAAAAAAACATGGCGTTATTGTCTTGCAACCATAGTAAAATCCCTGAGCTTTAATAACAGAATGCACGTTTTCTTTTGCAGGTATAAGAGAAAAATATGTGATTTTCCTGACAATACGAAAAAAAGTAATTCCTCAGAATCGCGCAGCACTTGGTGAATTTCTCGTTTGTATGGTATTATCTACATTATAAAGTAAAAATACTATGTCAGTGCCCATAAATTGTGCCCCATAAAATGTGCCTTTACTGCAATTTTTCTAACTTTTAATCATCACACAATTTCATTTTTTACAATGTCGAATAGAAAAAAGTTCTCTCAAATAAAATTTGTTTGAAAATTGAACCTCAGTTTTCTGATTTTAATGGATTTTAAAGTAATTTTTAAGCATGGATATTTTTAAAGTTGAGTGCAAGCCGATTGCGAAAGATGAACCTTTTTACACTTAATGCAATAGTATAAAGAAAAGACATGTCTATGAGTAACGCTGGTATCATATTTTCGGTGGACACCCTAACACAACAAATTTCCCTTTTGTTGCAGTTTAACGTCTAAACATTGTATATTCGATTGTTCCAACGTATTATAGAAAACAAAAGTACTTTCAGTGATATTTGTTTGTTATGTTTATCCCAATTTACGAATTTTTTATGGGTTTTAAAATAATTTTTAAGCATGCATATTTTTTAAATATGCTTGCAACCCAAATACAAAAGATTAACTCAATTGTTTAAAAACATTGTAGATAATTCAGAATTTGTTTGCTTTCGCGTAATATTCAATAACTAAATTGGCAAACAAAATTAAAGCACCAAAAATAAAATAAAATAAAACACGAATTTAACAAATATCAAATCAAACTACTCAAAATAACCTGATAAGTATATAAAATTCAAAAGGGAATTTCATTCCGGGTGCATATAACTAGAATTCTTCAGAACGGATTTCCATGCGACTTGCAGTATTAGTTTTTTAGGGAAGATTTTAGTGCGTAACATATTGTTTTCCGTTGCTTAGTCATAGAATTATAGGGGGAAGTAATATAATCATGTGAACCCAATTATGAAGGTTTAGTCTTATTAGCTGAATGAAAAATGCAGAACTATTTTTATATCTAAGTATTTTGACGGGTTTATCTTCAGTAATAGGGCTGTGCGCTAGGGTATTCTTATTTTAATGAGTGTGCCTGACACCTATTATGGCATGCACCTTTGTTTAAAACAATATAGAATGACATATGTTTTAAGCGACTATCTGGTATGCAACTTGACTACAAAATACTAACCTGCAAATGCTTAAGGTGCTTTTCCAGTTCCCTGCTCAACAACGCGAAACTTTCTGACACATTTTCTGACTCATTAAACGTAAAGGCTTAAAATTTGTAGGCCTGACTATTAAAGCGATTTGGAATTGAAATGAGTTTTTCCTTTTTTCATAAATAAATTACTTATCGAGTTATGAGCAATTGTAGTTGCATGACGGCCGGTTTTTATCCTTTATTGCACTGATGCGTTCGAAATTCAGTTCAAAACACCAACTGAAAGATCTTATACCTTTACCAACAAATGGAAAATATCTTTCGATTACATAGTGTCTAAATAAGAACTCCTGTCAAATTCATGCGTTTCCGAACAAAAATTAATTAAAAAAATGTCAGAAAATAGCTCCTTTGGATTTGAGAACAGCCTTAACTTGAAGTTTATGAAAAAACTCACATTTTAAGTTTTAATTTGGAACTCGCGAAATTTAAATTCAGAAAAAGGATGTTTTGACACATTGTGGTAATTGTTTTAACTTTTAAAATTAAAATACATGTTTTCTTTGGCACGCGTAACAGAAGTATACAATATCTTCACAATACGGGGGAAAATGCAAAAAAATACATCCAAATGAGGTAGTAGTTACTAAAATTTTATTTGAAAAATTTGAAATTTTATTGAAATTAAATCTACAATGATTAGATGAAATGATGTCATTTTCCATAAATTTTAAATCAAGACATCTGTCAAGATTTTTTTTTTGAAAATGTAAATAACCGATCTCTTTTTGCTATAAATCACAGAAAATGTTAGCACTGAATCTAAACCAATACAACACTTAGCGATAACGTATAGCTATAAGATATGGCTGTAGTATACAATCTAAGTAATAAGCAAAATATAGGAGCCATATGTTTACAATGAGTTTGATTACGCGTTGAAAAGATTTGATAGAATGTGACGTCATATCTAGCCTTTTTCTTCTTTTTCTTAAATTGTTTTCATGAAATTTGACTGTTTGTATTAAAGTAGATGTTTTAATAAAAAAAAAAAAAAAAAACATTCAAATTGAGGTGCCACGTTAGTTTCCCGCACTTATAGTTAGAGCTTTTATTTTATATAAAAAAAATGTGAATTTTCTGTTTAGAATGACGTCAATATCAAACACGCAAAAATATAGCAAGAAAATCTGAATTTTTATTGGCAAATAGAAACAAAATACACGCGTTATCCTTATTTTTTTACATTATTGAGTCATTTTTTAGGGTTTGGCAACAGGAAAGAAACGTTTGAATTAAAAAAAGATTAAAAGAGATATTTCTATAATGTTAAATTATGGAAGTGGTAGAAAAAAGGGATAAATAGTGGTCTGATAATTTTTTAAAGTAGACAGTGATCTTTTCCACGTTCTAAAACGTATGTACATCGAGTTTCGTGCAAATCGGTCAAAAATTAAAGATTTGTATACCGGACATACACACAGAGAACGGCTTTTATATATATAGACTAGAAAGGTAGCCCGTCAAAAATGACGGAAATTTAGATATAAAGATAAATACAACTCATGTGCAAGAATATGAGTTTTCTCGCTTGTTCCGCAGTGATAGATGGAAATAACACATTTAAAGAACGAAACACATTTATGAAAAAATGTGTACAGTAGAAGACCACTAATCTGCACAGTTTGGTTCCAAGTGTTATGCAGATTTGAGGCTTTTTGCGGTCATGTCTATTCAATCTTTGTTTACATTTTTTTAAATTCATATATTGGACAATTTAGATTGTTAAGCCTTAAAAATAAATAAATTTTACACCTGAAGTAAGGTAAAAACATTAAATTATCGTATACGATTTCATGAAATGGTATTATATGGTATTATATGTGTGTGCTTCACGATTTTGGTTACGACGTTGGCGAAATTGGCTGCAACTTGTCATAATCCTAATAGTGTGGGCCGCTTTAACAAAAAAGTAACCAGTTTTTAGCAAAATTTCTGATATAAAGTAGTTTTCAAAAACTTGTGTAAAATTGCAGGCCGTTCTCATGTTATGTCAGTCCTAAGAATTATTTCTAACACTGAAGAGTTTCCATGTATATATGAAATTTAGAAAAGCTTTCCAAAAGATAGGTCCTGAAATGACATTCTAATTCCTGTAACTTCAAAGTTTAATCGGGCCCTGATGTTGTTTATTGAAATCTAATAAATACAGTTATTTTGAATATTACAACAGAATTAAACAGTTAAACTTATCTAACTTAAACCCGCTGTTACTTCCCGAGGTTGTTTTTTTACTATTAAGAAAGAAAATTATTTAAATTTTTCAAATCATGCATTTATAATTTTTTTCCGACTTTAATAACTAAATAATGAAAAAATATGCTTTTGTTCCGAGCTCATAAATATGACAATAAAATAATGTAACTAAGAGACATTGCAAAATTAAATCTTTGTGATTTCAAACCATAAACAAACGATACCGCCACCATTTTACCTACTATGATGTCATTAGAATATTGTCCATTGATTGTTGGAGAACTTACTTTGTGAGTGATTACCTCAATGATTTAATTTTTTTTAAGTTTCACGATGAATGAATCACTTGTGTTTGTTTAGGTTTATGGAATGTGATATTAATCTGTGAACCTAATTTCAACTAAAGTTATCCAAGGATATATGTATTTTTAATTGAAATAAAAAACAATGATTTGATCTCGAAATAAAAAGTTTTAGTTTGCATAATTGGTTATTTCTGTGGAACAGATGTCATATTCGCCCCATATTGGCGCGATTTTTTTCTGTCGCCAATATCATATAGGCAACATGTACTTAACTTGCGCCAAAGTGCTTGATGTGGTAACCCGGATTATGTTGTTTATGCTGTTGATGTTTTCGCCAAATTGGCAACCGAAAAAAATCGCGCCAATATGGGGCGAATATGACATCTGTACCATTTCGGTTAATTATTTATTTAGGTACTTTTCCATTATAGCGCATTTTTAAAAAAAGCTCGGCGCAATTCGGGCATCAGAAAGTGAGATATGTTGCCAAAATATATAAACAGCTATGAAAACAAATCTAATGAACTTTTATTTTTATTTATATATGCACTTATATACATAAAAAAATCGTTTCTAAATATATATAATATTTTTTTATATACAAATTACGGCACAGATTTCAGATATGAACCGGGATACCTAACTGGCGCCAAAATGGTGTTATTTTGCCTGCTATGGTAACCCGGCTATTGTTTTTTATTTATTAATAAATTGTTTATTTACTTTTATTTTCTGTTTTTAATTATATAAACTGTTTTGCTCTATAGCTATTATTCAAACTTTTATTTATTTATAGATATTTCCTTTTCAAAATGATAGCAAATAATTTTAAAAATATATAAGTAACTGGTATTCGAAAGCGAGATTTCTGCCAAATTGGCGTCAGAGAAAAATCCCGCCAACCCCGATGCGTATATGACATCTGTGCAAAATTACGGCACAGATGTCATATTCGCCCCATATTGGCACGATTTTTTATCTGACGCCAATGTCATATACACACCGGGTACTTAACTCTCGCCAAAGTGTCGTTATTTTGCTTGATATGATAACCCGGATGTTGTTGTTTATGATGTTGATGTTTTCGCCAAATTGGCGTCGGAAAAAAATCGCGCCAATATGGGGCGAATATGACATCTGTGCCAAAATTACTTCTGTTAAAAAATGGGTAAATAGCTTTTTTTACATTAAATAAAGGTACTTGTTAGTTATCCCGTCGACCAAATTACTGTCGCCAAATTGTAAGATTAAATGCCAATAATGGTTGACATTAAACATGATCATGTGTTTCTTACGTCATCAAGTGATTTTTAATTCGACGTTTTATTTGTATTTTTATTAATGTTTAGCTAATTTAATTGATCTTTCGTTGTTTAAAATAAAAATTATGTCAATTTGTATAATTTGGCGAGTGGTTTGGCGATTTATATAATGTGGCGAAACTGATCGACAGGATAGCTAACAACTACCTAAATAAATTGCATACATATGGAAAAAATTGCTTGTGAGTATGAAGCAGTAAATAGGTTGTCAGAAAATACGTTGGCAAACCTCTTTCTCGCCAAGCAACTTTTATCCGAAGTATAGTACATAAGCAATGATTGCTAGAAATGCATTTTTAATTATGATATGCTCTTTCATGTTTCGCTACATTTATGCATACTATACTGTGTGTATAAATGCTACAGTTCATATGCAGGGCTACACAAAAGAATTCGTAAGGGTTACTGAGTATGAGAGTAAATTGCTTAAAGGTGGTTTTTAAAGGAATTATGCGTTTTTACGCTGAACTGCATTTAGTTTACTAAGAAATGTTTGTAGAATATAGATAAAATGATATACAGGGCCACGCAAAGAATTGGATACATAACCGTCTATGGATGATAATATCTGGAAATGTGATTTCAGTAGTTTTAAGAGTAGTTTAAATTAAATTTAGGCTAAATAGTGGCATGTAATAACGATACTATTGGCTATGGACGGTAACTGCTGAAATCAATTTTTAAAATTTTTTATGCGTCTTCTAAAATGTTTACTTAGTTAACTTATTTCCCCAAATAACGAAGTTTTGTTAAAGCATTCAGGATGTGTTGGAAAGTGTTTCATATTCTATGCTTAACGCATGATTTTTCTTTCTTCTTTAGTCTTATTTTGCATTTATTTTATTCTTAATTTTTTAGTCTTATACTGCTTTATAGAAACTTTGGCACAGTTGTCATATACGCCAATTTGGCGAAAACATCAACAGCATAAACAACAACATCCGGGTTACCATATCAAGCAAAATAACGACACTTTGCCGCCAGTTACCCGTTGTGTATATGACATTGGCGTCAGAAAAAAATCGCGCCAATATGGGGCGTATATGACATCTGTGCCGAAACTTTAATATTTAATTTTTAAACTCTTCGCTCCACACCCCTTACATATAGTACAAACTATAATACAGATAGCGCAAAATAATAGACAGTTTGGTACTTTTCCACTGCAAAAGCTTTGGCGTTTTTTTAAAAAAAGCTTGATGTAATTTGGGCATCAGAAAGTAAGATTTGGGTTCGTTTCCGTTATACGGATACCTTTGTCGCCAAGCGTAATAGATGTCACAAAATGAAAATCACGTGAATTGGAGCATTTGAAAAAAAAATTAAAGAAAAAACATTGTCGATACTAAAGTGAGCATTTAAAAAATATAACATTTGAAAATTCCAGACTTTTACGAACTATTTCATTAAATCACAATTATATACTTAAAATAAGTGAACAAATAACTTATAAAATAAAGCAATAAAATAAAACTCATATTAAACTGCTGGCATAAAATTAAAAATATCTTTTAGCATTTTGAAATAATTGGCGCATTAGCATACATTTTGGCATGGTGTCCGTATAACGGAAAAATATCAAGATTTGTTGTCAAATCATATAAACAGATATGAAAACAAACTTGATGAGGGTTTTTGTTTGTTTTATACGTTTATTTTATATGTATATTATTGATGTTTTTATGTACAAATCACATCTGTTTCTTTATAAAATTAGAGAAACGTCTTTTTTATATTAAATATCGTGTATATATAAAATTAAACAGTGGATAGGTTCTCGGAAAATATGTTGCCAAATTTTTCTTTTTCGCCAAGGCACCTATACTGGAAAAATACCTAAAGCACATTAAAATCGCACAGTTAGGAGCTCACACAGTACAGCGTCGTCTATTGGCGGTTATTTTATTAGTAGCATCGGGAGGAAGATGTAAAGATGTACTTTAAATTCTCACTCATAGATTTTGAAAAATATCTTAAAAGAGCGGAGTTTAAATTAAATTTCGGTGACCTCCTTTATGAAAAATTAATAGTTTTAAATGGGAATTTCGACAAATTAGCCAGCTATCACCAAGTTGGCTAACATTTGGCGCTACTCTGGTAACCCTGCATTAGGTTTTTCAACAATTACTCATTTCAATGAGGCGGTCCTACCGGAATCGTGAGGGACACACAGAGACTTGGATTTTATATATATAGACTAGGGGGCTCCGCCCCCTACGAGCTACGCTCGTCAACCCCCGTTCAGACACCGCAGACTCTAACAGCACACTAATTTGATAGGCTTTAAAAAGATTTCGGAAGATTGAATTATAATTTGAATCTGACAATTATAATCTGACGTAATTTTCACCAAGCTTTTCTTTCTATTTTTAATATTCACGTAAAAATACTTTTGTTAGAAATGAAATATTATGATCATCTTAAAATATCAAATGTCTTGCGCAGTTTTTAAATTTAAACTGTTTTGCAATAATATTTTTTGTTCATTTTACGTAATAAGTGTAATGTGACGTAAATTCTCCTATTTAAGACTTCTAACGCATATTAATGAATTTATTATTTTACAATGGTCTTTCTCTGTTAAATTTCACGTGTATAGTTTTTATGACGTAATTTTCAATAAGTTCCTGCTTTTTATGTTTTCTGTTTATAATAGTCACGTGTAAAATAAATTTTTAATTTGAAGCAAACATTATAGTTTGCGCTGTTTATACAGTTGACAACAGTTTAAATTAATACAATTTTCTAAAATCTCTCTATTCTAAAAAAAGCAACTACCGCTGTCGCCGCCGCCGCCGCCGCTGCCGCCGGTTTTGAATTTTTTGTGACCGGAGGTCTTTCTTCGTTAATATTAAGAAAAATAATGCATACAAAAATATGAAAATTGGTAGTATTGTACAGAAATGTTTGATAAACACGCTGATGCAGACAGTTTTGAAATCGAAGAATTATTTTAAGAGATATTTAATGCTAAAGTCGGACAAAATCGTTCCACTAAAAAAGTTTTATAGGAGCAAAAACTATACATCGGAATTTAATAATTTTTAGATCATTTTATACGTTATGATTTCCCGGTGTGCAGAATTCATTTATTTTTTTTAATTTGACTCATTTTTCGAGGTTCCAATTCTATTTTAAATTCAAATTTTCAGCATTTCGAGAGATATTTTTTTACTTATTTTAGAAAATTGTACTAATTTAACCTGTTGCCAACTGTATAAACAACGGAAACAATACTGTTTGCTTCAAATTAAAAATTTATTTACACGTGACTATTATAAACAGAAAAGAAACTTTCAAATTAAAATTAAATAATTATGTACAAAAAGCAGGAACTTATTAAAAATTACATCATACAATTCATCAGACATTTTTTTAAGTTTTGTATTTTGCATGTATCTTATCATTTTATGCACAATTGTCGTAAACATAATACAAAATCTGCAATACAAATATTTTCAATTCAAAATGGAAGAAGTCTAAGATTTATTTCGATTTCATTTGAACGGAATCTATTTTTTAGGGTGTTTTAAGTATCATATTGTATGAATTTTATTTTTATTTTTTAATCTTCAATTGGCTTAACTAATTTGTTACAAAAATTTAACATTAAATGTAGAACTAATTGAATGAAATAACTTAATATCTGTCCCTTCTCGAGCTTAAACAATGTAGGAAATAAATTTCGTTTTTTTTTTAATTTGTTCTTAAAATTATGTTTTTGTTTAATATGTCAAGTTTTTCAATAACTACTGCACTCATTACTGAACGCATTTCAAAATTAATGGAGAGTATCACCATCAGGCTCTGATGTATGCGGTATTGCATCATAATGTGTAATTCAAAATGTTTCACCACTGCAGTAATGCAGGTTGCGGTAGATTGGACAAAAACTTCCAATCTGAACATAAAAAATCTATAATCAAAATCATAAAAAATTAACTTCACTTAAATTTAGATACCCTATTTCCCACTCAGGAACGCTATGAATGTAAAAGTAAAATGTGTTGAATCTTTACTACAAATATTTAACAATATTATAACTGTGATACAGTAAAAAATAAAAAAATAAAAGTTTTACTTAAATATTTAAACCTTAATCTTTCCCAAGGGGTGATTAGTACAGTAAAATTAGCTCGAAAAAGGGCCGTTTTATGCAAAAATTCGCGGAAAGCTGGAAATCGTTTTAATCACTTTGTTTCCATCCAAATGAAGGGATTTGAGGTTTGTCCCATTTTTCCTAGTGAGCTTCGGTCGTGGCACCACAAAAACCTAAAAAAATTTCGGACTTTTTTCAGTATTTTGCAAATAACTCAAATACCGTTCACTCTACAGAAACACTTCTAATTTATGAATTGTAGACCATACAATTCCGCGTCGATTGAGTACCACAGACTAAATATTCCATCAAAAATAAGCGAGATATGATAGATCAAAAAGTGCATTTTTCCAATTTTTTCTAAACAAATCTCAGAAAATTGATTTTTTGAAGTGCTTATGTAACCAAACGAAATGTACTCACATGTATATTTGCGCTTATGATTACAATTTTGAAACCTTAACCCAATTCTAGTGTTACATTAAACAAACACTAATAGTGTCTAAGTACAGGAGTGATTGGTGCTGATAAAATAAATTGTCATCAATTAAGGACGTTTTTTGCTCCTGCAACCCCCAGGTGGCAGTGACACCGACATGAAATAGAGCCTGTGTTGGAGCAAGAGATGTCATAATCAATTTCCAACCATTACTTTTGAAATCGGTTTGGTACTTCCTGAAATTGCGTAGAAATTGCAATTTAGAACGTTTTTAGAATCGCCCTCTTTCACCCCGTTAAATTTCGAATTTTTTAGAAAATGTTCTTAGAGATCATTTATATCTAATTAATAACTACCATGCCTAATTTCATGTATCTAGGCCCTTCAATAAAACAAAAATCGCCTTTTTAAAACGTGTTTTGCTCCTGCACCCCCTCTGTGGTAGTGGCACCAACATAAAAGATAGCCTAGTTTGGAGAAAGGGCTGTTACCATTATTTTCACGACATTTCTTTTGAAATCGGTTCGGTACTTTCATATATTGCGCAGAAATCATAATTTAAAATGTTTTTTAGATCGCTTTTCGCGCATTTTCAAACCTTTTAAATTTTGATTTTTTTAGGAAATGTTGTTAGAGATTAATTATATCATATTAGCATCTGCCATGCAAAATTTCATTTTTCTAGACCCTTCAGTAACACAAAAATCGCATTTTTAGAACGTTTTTTTTTTTGCTCCAGGAATTCTTTTGGGGCACTGTCATCGTCATAAGATATAGATAGCATTGGAACAGGGACTAACACCGTCATTTTGAAACCATTACTTTTGAAATCGGTTTGGTAGTTCCAGAGACCTCTTACAAACAAACAAATTATACTTCGATATAATATCACTAGCAAATCCCGGGGCTTTGCCCGCGTAACAGTGGAAATATGCCAAGTGGTATTCATATATCTAACTTTTATTTTAAAAAATCATTTTTTAAGGAGTAATTAAAAAATTACAATTTAAAACACAGTTTAACTAAACCTCATTATTACACTGCATTAGGCAAAAATGAGACTTAAATTAATAAAAAGAACTAAAACTAAATAATTGATAATTTAGAAAATATTTTGAAGCTTTTATGCACATTTCATGCGTTCATTTCAGTATTCATTTGAAGTTTTAAATAAACCGTTCTTAGTACGCAATTACGTCTAAAAAATAACCATCATCTCAAATTCTAAGCTTCTTGTTTATCGGTCTACCACCTCTCTGGTGGCAGTGGCACTAACATAAAATGCCTATGTTTAAACACAAACTGTCACCATTAATTTGGCAACATTAATTTTGAAATCGGTTTGGCATTTCCTAATATTCCAGAGAAATGGTAATTCAGAAAGTTTTTAAAGGCTTTTTTTAGAACATTTGTTGTTCCTCCTGTCAACCCAATGTGGTAGTGGCACTGGAATAAAATATAACCTCTGTGGAATCAGAGACTGTCACCACTGATTCGCAACCATTACTTTTGTAATCAGTTTACTATTTCCTCAGATTGCACAGAAATCGTAATTTAGGACTTTTTTTAGTACTCTTTTCGCCCCATCCCTTTGATTCACCTCTTTTAAATTTCGAATTTATTTTCGACAGTTCTCAGAGGGCATTTTTATGTTATAAGTATCAACCATGTCATATTTAGATTTTCTAGCCTCTTCAGTATCACAGAAATCGCAATTTAGAACGTTTTTGCTTCTGCAAACTCCAGGTGGTAGTAACACCAACATGCAATAAAGCCTATGTTAAAGCAAAGTTTGTCATGATCAATTTCGAAACACTAGTTTTTAAATCGGTTTGCTACTTTCTGAGTTTGCTTGGAAATCGCCATTTAGAACGTTTTTAGAACGCTTTTTGCGCGTTATCACCCTTCGTAAATTTCGATTTTTTTAAGACATGTTCTTAAAGATCATTTATGTCTTATAACTATCATTCCAAATTTCATGTTTCTAGGTCCTTCAGTAGCACTAAAATCGCATTTTTAGAATATCTTTTGTTCCTGCACCGCTTTTGGAGTAATGGCACCGACATATAATGTAGCCTGTATTGGAGCAAGGTCGGTCACCATCATTTTGACACCATTATTTTTTAAATCGGTTCGTTACTTCCTGAGATGTCTTAGAAAACGCCATCTACAACTTTTTTAGAACGCTTTTTGCGCACTTTCGCCCCCTTTAAATTTCGAATGTTTTAAGAAGTATTCTTAGCGATCATTTATATCTTATACGTAACAACCATTCCAAAATTCATGTTTCTGAGCCTTTCAGTAACACAAAAATCGCATTTTAGGACGTTTTTTGCTCCTGCACCCCGTTTGGAGTAGTGGCACCGACAGAA